>CM075874.1:31193057-31300557 GCA_038021265.1 Cyprinella venusta
TAGTTAAAAGTACTAATAAGATACTTTTATAACTAAACATCAAATAAAAAAAAAACATGCATGGGGAGAATTTTGTTCGTGACGGTCACTGGCGCATCTGACTATCAGCATTATTGACAATTTTGTTATCCAGACAATGAAAAAGATCAAATATAAAGCAAAAAACAAGCAGAAAATAATTAAATTAACCAAATAAGATCATCCAGAAAGCTATAAAATTAGCTATTATAGTTAACCAAAACTAAAAACATATAAAACCAATATTCGTCGCTCGAAATTAAGTACTATAATAGTTTCTGTCAGCTAGTTGCCAAGAAGAATTTCTTAATTTCATTTATCTTAACTTTATGTACTAAAATAACTAAAAGTGAAATAAAAATCAATAAAAACCAAATAGACATAAAAAAATGACAAAAACAGAATTACTAAAACTTTAACCAAAATTAAGATGGAAAACGAGACATCTATCTATCTATCTATCTATCTATCTATCTATCTATCTATCTATCTATCTATCTATCTATCTATCTATCTATCTATCTATCTATCTATCTATATTAATACAAACTTTAATAGTCAATTAATCTATCTATCTATCTATCTATCTATCTATCTATCTATCTATCTATCTATCTATCTATCTATCTATCTATCTATCTATCTATCTATCTATCTATCTATCAATCTATCTATATTAATACAAACTTTAATAGTCAATTAATCTATCTATCTATCTATCTATCTATCTATCTATCTATCTATCTATCTATCTATCTATCTATCTATCTATCTATCTATCTATCTATCTATCTATATTAATACAAACTTTAATAGTCAATTAATCTATCTATCTATCTATCTATCTATCTATCTATCTATCTATCTATCTATCTATCTATCTATCTATCTATCTATCTATCTATCTATCTATCTATCTATCTATCTATCTATATTAATACAAACTTTAATAGTCAATTAATCTATCTATCTATCTATCTATCTATCTATCTATCTATCTATCTATCTATCTATCTATCTATCTATCTATCTATCTATCTATCTATCTATCTATCTATCTATCTATATTAATACAAACTTTAATAGTCAATTAATCTATCTATCTATCTATCTATCTATCTATCTATCTATCTATCTATCTATCTATCTATCTATCTATCTATCTATCTATCTATCTATCTATCTATCTATCTATCTATCTATCTATCTATCTATTAATACAAACTTTAATAGTGAATTATCCTAAAATAACACTGCAACAAACTATCATGACCCTGTTTCACATTAACTCCCTTGACATTAATGCCACTGGTTGAGCTAATGTCACCATGTCCATTTCCTCTGTACATTAAACAGGATATGAAACACTCTTTAGCAATTACACACATTAAAAGTCATTGCTGTTCCCCTAATGTGAACTCAGCGCCAGTTTCTTCAAGACATTTTGATGAATGGTTAAAAATACCAAGAGACTATTGTTCTTACCTGTACAAAAGCCATAGTTTGTGTCGGCTCATGCGCTCATAGAAACGAGGCCATTCTTCTAGTGCGCCCAACAATAGATGACACTTGGACACGCAAGCAATGATGAAAGTCCAGAAACCTTGGATGAGTGTCAAAAGAACAACAGCATCCACCATCCATTCTTTCCGCTGAGATGCTCGCCGTGTTTCATCGTGTCCCAGAGTCACTTCCTCTACTTCATCCGTGTCTGACGCCACTCAGGAATTTTTATGAAGAGCTGTTCGGCTGTAATGGATAGCAGTCGCCACGGCTGATGAAAAATGCATGCTGATTATTGTTAGACGGGGTCAGAGTTGAGCGACTGAGGGTAAGTTATACTGCGACTGACGGGTCACAAAACAACACAAAGCCAGTGACTCAGCACTGATCATGATGACTGAGGGGAGGAAAACATCATGTTAGCATCCATCCATCCACCCTACCTGTAGGGCTTTGCAGATGTGTATATTAAACAGACATGATAAAGATGTAAAACATGACATTTTGATGCAACCTCATATGGAAAATGTGCGCATGTGAGTGTGTGTGTTCGTGTGGTTTAAGGCTGTGAATCCTGTTTCACCCCAGGAGGGTTTTTACCTGCCCGATCACATTACAGGATTCCACCGTGTAAGGTGCTGGAAGTCAACAGGAGACGTGCAATCTGTAATGGGAGCAGTTAGATTGAAAACAAGATTAAACTAACTCAGTTACGACGTCAGATTACACTAAAAGGACAAGCCAAGGCGTCACCAGCCTCCTTTGAAATGGTCTACATATCATAAAACTACTAAAAATTTCCGTTACTTGAAATAAAATGAATGCTCATTTAGTTTAACTTGATGTAAAATACTAGAACTATATTCACAGATTAAAAAAACACTAATAAATATGAGAAAAATAACTAATTTACACACAAAAAAGACAGAATTGCTATAATAATTTCTTAATGATCAAATAAAACTCAAACTTTTTTACACCAAAATCAGATTACATTTAACTTAAATGAGTATAACATTTAACCCCCATGTCATTCAAGATGTCCATGTCTTTCTTTCTTCAGTCGAAAAGAAATTAAGGTTTTTGATGAAAACATTCCAGGATTTTCTCCATAATGGACTTCAATGGGGTCCAAACGGTTCAAGGACCAAATGAGAGTTTCAGTGCAGCTTCAAAGGGCTTTAAACGACACCAGATGATGAATAAGGGTCTTATCTAGCGAAACAATCGCTCATTTCAAAAATTAATAAAAAAAGTTGAAGTTTTATAAGCACAAATGCTCGCCTTGCTCTGTTCTGTGATGAGCGTTCGTGACTCTCCTGTTCGAACTCGTTCATCAAAATGAACAAATCTTTTTCAAATCATGACTCGAAGGGTCCTAGATTAGACCCTTATTCATCGTCTGGTGTCGTTTAAAGCCCTTTGAAGCTGCACTGAAACTCTCATTTGGAACTTGAACCGTTTGGTTCCCATTGAAGTCCATTATATGGAGAAAATCCTGGAATGTTTTCATCAAAAACCTTAATTTCTTTTCGAATGAAGAAAGAAAGACATGGACATCTTGGATGACATGGGGGTGAGTAAATTACCAGCAAAAGCTTTTTTAAAAGTGAACTACTCCTTTAAATTATCTCTTAAAGAGATGATGTGTATATAATTGGAAGTTTTTTTTAGATATTTGCACATTTCAAGTGATGTGGTAGGGGACACAATCTCAATATTGAATATTTATCTCGTGTTATTTACAGCATCCAGTACAGATTCAGATCTTTTGCATGATATTATGTTAGAACACACATTCTCATAGATACAAAATGATAAGTGTGTTAATTTCTTCTGGAGTAGGTGCATTAGTGAGCATGAGCATATTTCAGATTAGCATCCGCTAATGAGATATACTAGAGATTCCACTGAATTATTTAACTTCAAAACATGTTTAAATATTTAAACATGATTGAACTGGTTAGAGATTAAAAAACAAACTGACATTATCAGTATCATTTGAAATCCACTAAAATGTCTCATTTTGTGATCATTTTCAGCATCGTTTACCAACTCCAAGGATAATTCATCCATAAATCAATATATTCAGTCATCAAGCACTCACACTTCCACACCTGTATGACTTTTTTTCTTCGGTGAAACACAAATGGAGATGGTTAGGAGAATGTTTGAGCTTCTGTTTTTGAAACTGCCAAAAAGTACATTAAAATCTAACATTGTTCTTACTAAGAATTTTTTTGTTAACTTTACTTAATGTCCGAAAATTTGTTGAACTTGCTTAAAATTTCATAGTAATCTGTACTGTTTGCATGCTATGCCTTCGTTACTCAGAGAAACCTTGTAAACATTACTTGACTGGTTTGAGTACCATTTATATATATATATATATATATATATATATATATATTAGACTTAAAACTTAAAAAAGTAACTTTAAAAAAAGTAAGTAAAAAGCAAAAAAAAGTTTAAAAAAAAGTGCCTTAAAATTTTAAGTTCCTTGAAATGGGAAAAAGTGAGTTAATACAATGAAGGGGAATCATTCAATCATCAGAAACTCAAAATTATTTGTTATCTGAACTAAATAAATTATTTAAGTTGATTTTACAAAAAAAAATGTGATTACTAATTATGAAAAGATTTTTTTTACAGTGTTGTTTAATGATTTTATTAATTGACCGTTATTTATTTATTTATTTATTTATTTTGCAGTGTCTTGTAAGTATAACCCCAATAACGAAAGCAAATAAAATTGTAATGGTAAAAAAAAAGCCAAAAATAGAAAAACAAATCAATTAATTTATTCATGCCACAATGCACTCTGGGAGAATTAAGTTGACTTAAAAAACAAAACTTAAATGGATTAAGTAAGAATAACTTGATGCAAATTAAGTTATGCTTACTTAATGAAATTAAGGCAACGAGTTTGCTTAATAAAATTAAGTAAACTGAACTAATTGGTTTTCACAGTTCAATTATACAACCCATTGGGTACAACATCTTTGCTTGCGTTTCACAGAAGAACTAAAATAATATAGGTTTGGATTCCAGGGTGAGCAAATGATGACAAAACGTTAACTTTTGAATGACGCACTGCTATAAAAACACATCCTTTGCCGATTTCACCCGTTTCAAAGATTCAGTTTCACAAACAAAGACTCTTTGCCTTTTCAAATGTCTCGTCTTGTCTTTACCGTCACTGCGTTTCTTGATCTGCGTTATCGTTACATACTGAGCTTCAAATGTTTCCCTTGTCAAGCTTCTCTTGTTCAGTGAAGTCCCCTGTTGTGGTGCGCTGTCTGTCAGCAGTGCAGGATTTTAATGAAGGCCTTGCGGAACTCGATGTTGAAGGTGGTGTAGATGACGGGGTTGACAGCGCTGTTGAGGTAACCCAGCCATGTGACAGCGCTGTAGAGCGACGGAGAGATGCAGCAGCTGCCGCAGTGAGCTTTCAGCACGTGTGTGAGGAAGAAGGGAAGCCAGCATATGATGAAGACACCTGCAAAAAACACAAACATCAAGAAGCAAAAACATTGCATTTGTAAGATGCCCTGGTTAAAAACATCTGCTAAAAAATCACTCCTTTAAAAGGGGTTGCATGTAAGAATTTTCTTGTATTAATCGCTTTTTGTATTGGAAATGTGTAAACAGCTTGTACTGAAACTTAAAAGGACCAGACCTTCACCGAAAGCCTGTAGATAGACTTTAAAGGAGTAGTTCACTTTTAAAAAACTTATGCTGATAATTAACTCACCCCCATGTCATCTAAGATGTCCATGTCTTTCTTTCTTCAGTCGAAAAGAAATTAAGGTTTTTGATGGAAACATTATTGGATTTTTCTCCATTTAATGCACTTTACAGTTAACCAAACTGTTCAAGGTCCAAAAGACAGTTTCAGTGCAATATATTTGCACCAGCTCTGCAATTCATCCGCATCACTTTGACAGAAGAGGTAATTAAAATTATATAGTGATTATAAAGTATATTTGAAACTTTATAGATCTGGATATGTTAGACTTTAGTATGAATTAGTCCTTTTTCTTTGCATGACATTGACATCCCAGTATAGAATAGCTCTTTCAGCCTTATTCTGAAATGAATATTATATAAGCAATCATTTCATGTGTCACTGAATGGAAGACAGGCTTTTCGGAGTGTGTGAAAACGTGTGAAATCCTTTTGATTTTCCAAAGAAACCGGCCTGAATCTTTCACATTAAAGGAGGAGTTCACTTTTAAAGTGTTCAAAGGGCTTTAATTGATTCCAGACGATGATTAAGGGTCTTATCAAGCGGAACGATCGCTCATTTCAAAATTAAATAAAGTTTAAGTTTTATGAGCTTCTGTGTGAGTCTCCTGTTCGAATTCGTTCATCAAAATGAATGAATCTTTTGGGGAGTCAATTCCTTCATTTCGTTCGTTGAATGAACCAAATGACACGAAAAAAAGATTCGTTCACTTTGATAAACGAGTTTGAACAGGAGAGTCACGAACGTGCATCACAGAACAGCGAGCATTTGAGCTTATAAATCTTAAACTTTGAGGTTTTTTTTTAAATGAGCGATCGTTTCACTTGATAAGACCCTTATTCATCGTCTGGAATCGTTTAAAGCCCTTTGAACAGTTTGACTGAATCTCATTTGGACCTTGAACCGTTTGGTTCCCATTGAAGTCCATTATATGGAGAAAATCCTTGAATATTTTTATCAAAAACCTTAATTTCTTTTCGACTGAAGAAAGAAAGACATGGACATCTTGGATGACATGGGGGTGAGCAAATTATCAGCAAAGTTTTTTTAAAAGTGAACTACTCCTTTAAGCTCTCACCTAAAACGATGGCGAGCATCTGTGTCGCCTTTCTCTCTTTCTGCTGTGACAGTCTTCCTCTCACTCTCTCCTTCGCCACGGCTCCTTTCTCTCTGTCTGCGTTTCTCTCTCTCCATCCGTGGGGGCCGTTCACGCTTTCCTGCAGGGCGACCCCGCGCAGGCCGGGGACCGAGAGCGTGGAGCAGGGCCGTATGGGACGGGTGGGACTGGGCGCCACAGACACCGACAGGGAGATTTTAGCATGTCCAGGCTGCTGCGATTGCGGCGGAGGCTGCTCTCTGTCTTGACTCAGGAAACACATGGGTTCCGCGTCCAGAGGATGAACCACGGCCTCTTTCACCAGCGTCTGTCACAGACAACATGATTTACACAGACGTTCACGCTTAGGAAGTGACTGAATGTGAGAGGGACCGTATGAACAGCTGTAGTGTTTTACCACTTTCTTGCGTTGCGGAGCGGCTGGAGGAGGCTTTAATATTACAGTGCACAATTTCACATCTTCGGGATGAGTACACTTATTCTGACAAACACAAAAAGAGAGAAAACAATGAAACAATGTGACAGACTGCAGTCACTAGTTAATCATTTTAATTCTAATCAAAAGGCATGTTATATCTAGATCAAAGGTTTCGGGTTGAACAGACTTTTTAATGTTTTTGAAAGAAGTCTTGGTATCACTTTATTTTATGACTCACAAACAACTGCATAAGTACACTGAAATCATATATATATATGGCTGTATGTTTTATCACAGTATGATAAAAAAATTTATTTATTGGCTTTTGTTAGATTACTTAATGTTAAGTCAACCCACAGATCTCAAAATTAACTGATCCCTAAACCCACCCTTAAACCTACCCAACTCCACCCCCTGATCCCTAAACCCACCCCTAAACCTACCCAACTCCACCATCTGATCCCTAAACCCACCCCTAAACCTACCCAGCTCCACCCCCTAATCCCTAAACCCACCCCTAAACCTACCCAACTCCACCCTCTGATCCCTAAACCCACCCCTAAACCTACCCAGCTCCACCCCCTGATCCCTAAACCCACCCCTAAACCTACCCAACTCCACCCTCTGATCCCTAAACCCACCCCTAAACCTACCCAGCTCCACCCCCTGATCCCTAAACCCACCCCTAAACCTACCCAGCTCCACCCCCTGATCCCTAAACCCACCCCTAAACCTACCCAACTCCACCCTCTGATCCCTAAACCCACCCCTAAACCTACCCAACTCCACCCTCTGATCCCTAAACCCACCCCTAAACCTACCCAGCTCCACCCCCTGATCCCTAAACCCACCCCTAAACCTACCCAGCTCCACCCCCTGATCCCTAAACCCACCCCTAAACCTACCCAACTCCACCCTCTGATCCCTAAACCCACCCCTAAACCTACCCAGCTCCACCCCCTGATCCCTAACCCCACCCCTAAACCTACCCAGCTCCACCCCCTGATCCCTAAACCCACCCCTAAACCTACCCAACTCCACCCTCTGATCCCTAAACCCACCCCTAAACCTACCCAGCTCCACCCCCTGATCCCTAAACCCACCCCTAAACCTACCCAGCTCCACCCCTGATCCCTAAACCCACCCCTAAACCTACCCAACTCCACCCTCTGATCCCTAAACCCACCCCTAAACCTACCTAGCTCCACCCCCTGATCCCTAAACCCACCCCTAAACCTACCCAGCTCCACCCCCTGATCCCTAAACCCACCCCTAAACCTACCCAGCTCCACCCCCTGATCCCTAAACCCACCCCTAAACCTACCCAACTCCACCCTCTGATCCCTAAACCCACCCCTAAACCTACCCAGCTCCACCCCCTGATCCCTAAACCCACCCCTAAACCTACCCAACTCCACCCCCTGATCCCTAAACCCACCCCTAAACCTACCCAGCTCCACCCCCTGATCCCTAAACCCACCCCTAAACCTACCCAGCTCCACCCCCTGATCCCTAAACCCACCCCTAAACCTACCCAACTCCACCCCTCAGATCTGGATCCGACTCCGCCCCCTGGATCTCGTGTGCTGCAATGAGGTGCTACTGGAAATTTCAGTCACATTTTGTTTGCTACACCAAAGGATGTCAGCAAATACCGAAGGACTGCTAAGGTTAGGGCTTAGTAAAATTCTAGTGAAAGGATATTCCCAGCACACCTTGTGAGATCTCTGTCCATCTCTGGGCTCTGGATGGAGGCCGTGTCTGCGTGAAGGTGCGGTGCGTCTGCCCCGTCTGCGCAGGACCACGCAGATCTGCACATACACCATCACGGTCACAATGAAGGGCACGTAAAAGGAAGCAACAGAAGAGTAGACCACGAAAGCAGGGTCGGCAAAGCTGCAGTCTCTCCCTTCTTGACTGGCTGATATGAAAGACAGAAAGGACAAGAGTGAATCTCATGCAAACATGCGGTTTACGTCACAATCGAACTTCTTAAAGGGGTACTCCACCGTTTTTTCATATTAAACTGTTATCGAATGTATTCAGGCGATTTTTTTGATATTTAGAAGAATATCAGTAACCAGACAGTTTCTGGTCTCATTGACTTCCATATAGTATATTTTTTTCATACTATGGAAGTCAATGAGACCAGAAACTGTCTGGTTACTGATATTCATCTAAATACCAAAAAATCGGCTGAATGGATTCGAAAATGGTAAAACCTAACTGTTTAACTCTGGGGGAGTGGTAAAATGAGCCTAATTCCAAAAAAGTGGAGTATCCCTTTAAGGGAATAACATAGTTTAATATGAAAAAAAATGGTGGAGTATCCCTTTAAGGAATGTTAAAAAGGCCATATTATGACCTTTTACAAAGTCTTGATTTTATCTTTGAGCTCTACTAGAACAGGTTTTCATGCTTAAATGTTTCATGTAAAAAAAAAACTTAAAACCTAATTTTTCAAATATTTTATTTTAGCTCCTCTCTTCCCAGTTTGTAAGTAACACTCTGTTTCGGTCTCAATGAAGCCCCTCCTTCAGAAAAGTGTAACTAATGCTCTGATTGGTCGGCTGGACCAGTGTGTTTTGATGTCACGCCTCTTTTAGCGAGTTTCAACACACTACTAACTAACTTAACCAGGCCCTACCCGGTTATTCTGCATATGCATTGTGTGGGAATAATATAAATGAGGATTGTTGAGACGTGTTTGTTCCCGGAGTTCAGAAACTGCGCACTTCTACAGAGAATAACTCCCTTTTGAGTGGCCTCGTGCTTTGTAACTTGTGCTTCAACAGCAACATTACACACTTAAAGAAAAACTAAAAATGTAAAAAAATAAAAAAAGCATTATAGGTTCTCTTCAAAGAAACTTTTAGACCTTGACTCAATGGTTCTTGCTAACGTAATTTCACAGTGCTCAAACATGTCATGTTTTGATGAACGCTGCATATTTTGTCTGTTTTTCTTTTCTGTGTTTTTATTCTTCAAGCCTTCATGTGCTGGGACAATCTGTGAAGGGTTCTGTATGCAAGCGCAGATGCCACTTGAGCTGAAGAGGAGCTCGCTTATTGAAATTCAGTCAGAGAGGTGTTTCGATCATCCCCCTGCTCTACGTTGTCAAGGTTGGTTTGAGAGTTGGAGCATATATACGTATATATATATGTACACAAGCACTAACTTTAAATAATGGCACAAACAGATCAATACTGAGGAGCTGCAATCACTACATATTGCATTAAAGGACCAATGAAGAGCCTTGAAACGTGCAGCATTATTCAATGTTTAAAGGAGTAGTTCACTTTAAAAAAAAACTGTCGCTGATAATTTAGTTGTGGGGGAGGGGTTAGAATTAGGGGAGGGGTTATGATTAGGGGTGGAGTTAGGATTAGGCAATCAGGTACTGACTTCAATGAGGGGGTTAATAATTTGGCCGGGGGTCGAAATTCGGCACAACACCGGCTCGGCATCAGCTGACAGGTGATGTAATCAGCGCCGTAGCGAGTAGTGTCCGAAAGTGATGTTTCTATTATTCTAGTGAGCATAGTCACTATATAGTGCTCACTAAGTAGTGGTTTGAGTGGAGATTTCGGACATAGTAACAGTGAGAAACGAACAAGGTGATGTACAATGTATTTTACCAATAAAACAGAATTTTTTGCATGGGCACGCAATCTGAAAAAAAAAAAAAAGGACTAACAATAAATGCATAATAATTTATAGCTCCTGTGACCCATCCGTAATGATTCCCACTGAGCTTGCCCGGAGGCTGTGTTCTTTGGAGGGATGTTGGGATTTGCTCTTTTTTTCCCAAATCCTTATCACATCCTATCAAATACAGTCACATGAGCTTTAACACAAAGGAAAACACACATAATGCCTGGAGTGCAGAAATGATAATTATGCACGGAGGGAAACCTCATTACAAGCGGACGGATCCAGCCACGTCCCTTTGGATGGAAATCAACACAAAAGTTCACTCTGCTGTTTCAACCAATGAAGTTCACGAAAACTCAGACGGAGGTCAGGCTCATAGGACATTAAACTCAAGTCGACAGGTTGTGCAGTGATGACGGTTTCACTGTTTTAAAAGAATTTCAGCTCTTCATTCAGGGCGCGTCGACGTCAAATCAGCACGACTGACATGGTGACATTGAACACTAAAACACCCAGGTAATTTTTTTCGACACAAATGCTTGGTTGAGAATGTTGATGGACTTTTTATCTTTCTGAATCCGATCCAGACGTAGTCTTTGACAAAAATGTGATTTTCTCAGCTTTTTGCTCAAAATGTTGCTTTTTTTATTAAACTTATCCTAAACCTAAACTAAAATATGAAGTCTAAGTGCCATTTGAAATTTTATTCTAAAATGATCATTTTTATCAAGCTTGAATATTTAAGTTCAGTAATTTCACTTAAATGGCAATGAAGATTACCTATTAATTTTCATTTAAGTGAAATTACTGAACTTAAATATACAAGTTTGATAAAAAATGGTCATTTTAGAAGAAAATTTCAAATGGCATTTAGAGGCTTTTGCTTCTGAACTCTTCATATTTTCATTCAAATGTTGATAAAAAATAATGCATGAAGCTAGAATAAAATGTTTTTTTGTTTTTTGTCTCCGTTTAAAAGCAGATGCTTTATTCTTTCTTTTCGCATATTGCAGATATTCTGATATTCATACAACAAAATATTTTGGGGGGCATGAAACTTTTGTGAAAATGATCAAAAATGCTGGCAGTGGCTGGCAACTTTTCAAAAACGCTGGCGGGAAAATAGTTAAATGTAAGTTATTCAATATTAAACTTTTCAAAGACTATTTGTTTAACTGAATAATATGTATTTTCTGCACTTTTTCCTCACTCATACGTCCATTTAAAATGTTGCCAATATTTTTGTCAATTTTGGGGTTTTCTTGCTTGTTAATACATTTTTTCATTTTGATTATTACTGTTGTCTGTGTTGTTACAGTAGTCATTCTGCAAATGATTTTAAACCAGCAATATAGCAATAGCTATAACTATAATAACAATGGATGAGCATTTAAAACTGCTAAAATGACAAAAATTGGGTTGTTTTTAAGCCATCTTTTTTTACAGCGAACTGTTGCTATATGTCAAAGAATTGCATGAAGATTCTCCTTTTGAGTTTCACAGAAGATCATATGAGTTTTGTGTGATTTTAAGGACATTCTTTTGATGTTGAGTGTACATATACAAAAAAACAAGGCCCTACGAATCTATCAATACAGTTTCCTTATAAACTACTTACAATGTGTATGTAAGTGTTTTGTACCTGTGTTATTGAGACCAAACAGCAGCGGGCAGGAAATGGCAAACGACAGGAACCAGACGATAGCGATCATCAGAGCGACCCGTCTTCTGGAGCTGTAGCGCGTGTTGTAGAGCAGCGGCATGGCCACGGCCGTGTACCTGCACATCGACACACGACAGGTTTAGATGAATGTGCAACATGCTGCTGTTGAAGTGAAAAGCAGACGTGTTTTCAAATTACAGGTGTACCAAATAAAATATTAGGTCACATTGATGACATACAAGACAGACAGACAGGCTATGTTCAGAAGGGAATACTAGTTTACTCACTGAATACTGCGAACTACATACTATTTATTTCTATTATGCAACATTGGAAGCAGTTGCATTCCACATTGAGTGTCATCCAATTATCAACAAAGACAATTATTTAGCATTTTTATATTACATATACACTGTACAGTGAGGGCTGTCAAAACATTTTTTTTTTCTGTTTAACACTCAGGTTTTCAAAGTATAATGAAAAGGAAGAGGAGTAGAGTAGTAAGATATTATGTTATTGTCAATACAGCCACAGCGCTTCAATCAATATGACGAACCCTTGATTACATTAGTCAACCTGCACTGATCAATGACATCGATCAGAATGAAGGAAACAAAAAGAGGCGTGGAGCGCATTTCATTTTAAGTCGCATTATTTGAGAGAATAAAACCCAAGACAAAGTAACGTTCAGAGCATATCTTTAAAAGTCTGCCGAACACTTTATAGAAATGTATTTTAACTACAACATGTCCATGTTTTCTTTCTTCAGTCGAAAAGAAATTAAGGTTTTTGATAAAAACATTCCAGAATTTTCACCATATAATGGACTTCAATGGGAACCAAATGGTTCAATGTCCAAAATACACTTTCAGTACAAACTGCAAAGTGTTCAAAGGGCTTTAAACGATTCCAGACGATGAATAAGGGTCTTTCTTATCAAGCGAAATGATTGCCCATTGAAACAAACAAAAAAAAAAACGTTTAAGTTTTATAAGCTCAAATGGTCGCCTTGATCTGTTCTGTAATGCGCGTTCGTGACTCTCCTCTTTGAACTCGTTCATCATAATGAATGAATCTTTTTTGAGTCATTTGGTTTATTCAATGAACGAAATGAAGGAATTGACTCGGGAAAAGATTTCGAGAGTTCGAGCAAGAGAATCTTTTGGACCTTGAACCGTTTGGTTACCAGTAAAGTGCAATATATGGAGAAAAATCCTGGAATGTTTTCATCAAAAACCTTAATTTCTTTTCGACTGAAGAAAGAAAGACATGGGCATCTTGGATG
The DNA here is from genome assembly GCA_038021265.1 of Cyprinella venusta. Taxonomy (NCBI): domain Eukaryota; kingdom Metazoa; phylum Chordata; class Actinopteri; order Cypriniformes; family Leuciscidae; genus Cyprinella; species Cyprinella venusta. The sequence continues at coordinate 31,206,464 of CM075874.1, forward strand.
ACATGGTGGTGAGTTAATTATCAGCAAAAGTTTTCTTTTTAAAAGTGAACTACTCCTTGAAGCCTTTTCATGTAGAAATATCGCTTCTGAATATACTATATGTAATGGTTGAAATTGAAAATGTGAATTTGAATAAGAGGGGCAGTTTTATTTTTACCACATTCTCAGGTACGGTAATGATGCGTTCCGCTTATATAACGGCCAAGCATAATCCACAATGCTGATCAGTGAACCACATTACCTGCAGCTCGTTTCTACAGGCCTATAAGTTATTCATGCACATCGACTTTAATGTACTTCCAATTTTCCAGCATATTTCCAGAGCCGGTTTAATGAGGAGCAGCATTCACTAAAATTCTCCACAAGGGAAAAAAGTGCCTCTAACACACTACAGGATTTATAATTTATAATCTCCTCTGCCTTGCTGGCATGTAATTGCCTGGAGTGCGTTTAAACCAAAGATAAATTCAGGTCAAGCATAGCTACAAACAAATTCTGAGGCAAAACAGATTAGGAAATTGGTAAATTGTTAATCAGAATCATTTTTATTTTTATTCTAAAAAAAAGTAAATACTAAATGGACTGCATTTATATAGCGCTTTCACAGACACAATGGCCACCAAAGTGCTTTACATTCACCCATTCATCGTCGGTAGAAGCTGGATTTGGGTGTTTTGCTCATGGACACCAAGGCACAACAGGATTTCATTCATGCATCGCTTTGGCTGTTAGTCAATGAGTAAATGTGACAGTAATTGATTGGGTCACCTATCGATGCTGATGGCACATAAGTTGAGGATGCTGGCAGTGCACATCATGACGTCCAGGGTGAGCAGAATGTCACAGTGGATCCGACTGAACCTCCATTCACCCACAACCTGTAAGCACATATGTTCTCGTTAGACATCAAACATCAGTGCTTTTTGAAATATCAGTATAAAATCAGCTTATGCCACTTAGAAAGCTGGAGACCGTCTGACTGACATGTACAGTGACCAATCACGGTTAGTTTTGTTCTTATACAGGGAGTAATGATATCAGCGAAATGGAAAGTGTAAATGTATCACAGAACCGGGTTATAACCTTGATATATACAAATAAAATATTATATATATATATATATATATATATATATATATATATTACTATTGTAATGTACCATATGTACTTCTCAATGTAATGATGGTGAAAATATGAAAACTTTTTTCAACTAATATCACTTTTTTTTATTTTAACAGTAAGATTTGTGCAGCACTTTGTTTGAAAGATAAAAAAAAATAAAAAGTATTTTTATTTTCATGTTGTTACATTTTATAAGTTTAATTAAATGGTCAATATTTTATGCCTTTGCTTGCTAATACCACCATTTTGAATAATAAATCATAAATTCAGAAAAGTTGAAACAGAATTTCTGAATTTTTTATAGGACTATTTCTATCTACTAAAGTTAAATTGTTTAGCTTTTCTAAAGTTTAATTATTAATAGTTTAAGTAATTCAATTGATTAGACATGATTTTTGATTATTTCAATCTAATTGTCTTTATGCACAGCTGCACTACTTCCTGAACTTCAGCCAGCTCCTTGTTTCCTGTCTGCCAACATTGGACAAACTGATTAAACCAGGTGTGCCTGACCTCAGTAGTCATGGCAACAATAATCAGACACACCTGAATTAATCAAATTTGTCCAATAATGGCAGACAGGAAACAAGGAGCTGGCTGAAGTTCAGGAAGTAGTGCAGCTGTGCATAAAGCCCATTAAACCATTGAAATGTTTTATAAAGAACATTTTAAATGAAAAATACAGAACTTATTTTTGATTTCTTAGAACTGATTTCATAGGGCCCTGAAAATATAGCCTATTTTTTATTAAACTTTTAATAAATTGTTCTTAAATTGTATAAGACATGCTTTTCGATAACTAAAATGGAATCCAGACAAATGAAAAAATAATAATAATTTTGGAAACATATAAACTGGCACTACTTGTGTGCTTATCAGGGTTGCAACTACATGTAATTTCCAATTAAATTGACCAATTAGAACGTCTACCGACCTCCAGATAGACACCCCAGGGCATCACCAGTGTGGCCAAGAGCATGTCCGACACGGCCAGAGACACAATGAGGTAATTGGTGGTGGTCTGCAGCGCTTTCTCTCGGGACACGGCCACACACACCAGCACGTTACCGAACACCACGCAAAAAATCAGCAACACCAACAACACAGCGTAGAAGTTATACGGCGGTGAGGAGGGAGATGGAGCCACGGAGCAGTTTGAATGTGGGAGAAACGAGGACAGGGATGGAGAGACGGAGGAAAACGCCATGGAGGAAAAAGCTGGAGATGAATTCTGGGTTGGGGAAGCGACGGAGAAGTTGTCCTCAGTTACGTCGAGAAGAGGCATTATGCAGCTCCTCTGGGCACCTGGGAAGACATAAAGGACGTCAAGGAATAATTCAGCCAAAAATTACAATTGTGTGTCATTATTTATTCATTAACCATTTTGGAAAGCCCTTTACTGGATATTTCCCATGGGCACACGTGTAACTGGTTTAATACATCAACATCTCATCAATAAGCTGTTAGAGAAACACAAACATCCACTTGATCCACTTTATTAACAATATACGCTGAAAGACTAAAAAAGCCTAAAAGGTACTGGAAATGGCCAGCCAAAAACAATGTTTATGGACATTTATTTAACGCAATCCAATGCATGAATATATATTCGGAAAATTCCTTTATATAAACACAGAAAAGATAAAAAACTGAAGATATTAAATTCATTTAATATCTTCAGTTTAAAGATAAAAAAAATTAAACTGAAGATATTAAATGAATAAGAAAAGGCCTTGAAGTGATAATATTGTAGTATAGTTTTGCATGCATGTAATTATGTATTCGTTTCTATTTGAAAGAATGGGTTTATGTGAACAGGAGGTAAGTTAATATACAGTCTATGTAAAGAAGTATGTATAAGAGAAGCGTTAAATTGTTTTATATTTAATTAAATGGAAAAATAGAGAAAGGGGTCGGTCTTGGAAAGTTTGTAATGAACTTCTTCCTACTCCTTTTTTGAGCATGGGAATAGTAAATTTGAATTACTTATATTAATTTCGGAAGTTTGTGCTGAGAAGCACATTACCTTATATAATAGGCTCTATGCACGAACCCTGCTGACGTGTGTCCGAACGAATCTCAGTCAGCGTCTTTACTTCCGGAAGCGCGTTCTGCAGGCCAAGTGTATAGGCGGCAAAACTGTAATAAAATCCGTTTTCTCAGAAACGGAGACAACGATTTTAGAAACGCTGATTCGCTAGTCGAATTTCGTACGATATGAGAGAATACTAACACTCAAAGTTGTTGATTTGGCTCGAAACATATAATTTAAATAACTTCTCTTTTTTACTCTTGCGTGACAGCTAACTGCCTCACAGTGTTGTTAACATCATTCACGTTAACCGGAGGACGTTTTTATAAACAGCGAGTGTAATTTGACACTATCTCCACCGAAAGCAAAACCGGCTTCTGACCATAGACTGACTCAGCACCGGAAGTGAGTGGGCGTGCTGAGACAAATATGGAAGCGATCGTGCATAGAGCCTATTATTATTTTATAAATGAATTCATGTTTGTATATTTCTATTTTATGTTATGCTTTCCACATGTTCAAAAATAAAAGTTCTATCTATCTATCTATCTATCTATCTATCTATCTATCTATCTATCTATCTATCTATCTATCTATCTATCTATCTATCTATCTATCTATCTATCTATCTATCTATCTATCTATCTATCTATCTATCTATCTATCTATCTATCTACAGTATTGTGCTCTATTTTGACTCTTCTAAGACTGAACAATATTACTCATTTCTTTCATATTAAGAAACTGGACCCGTATACATAAAGAATCTTAATGCAAAGAGCAGCTTATAAATTTTTGTACCTGAATACTACTGTTAGACTACTGTGTAACTGTTATTTATTATTCATCTCTCCTTGTAATTTGTGTATTTTTTCTTATTCTATTACTGACTGTTCACTTGTTTTTAATAATGCTTGAACTTTATCAGTTAGGCTAGTAGTTCTTGATGCAATGTCAAAGAACTTCAAGTGAGCTTTAAATAATAAATGAAAAGTAAAGTTACGTTAAATTAAGTAAAGTTTATTCTCACTCGTTAAGCAAGCTTCTGTTTATGTTCGCTTATCAATGTTTACAACAAAACCGGTTAATTCATAAGGATAAGTTTTACAATCTCTTTATGAACTCTTTGAAACGTCAGTGGTAGTTGCGTAGCTGTCAATGGAGGGACAGAAAGCTCTCAGATTTCATTAAAAAAATATTAGGGTTGTATGAAACAAATGGAAGACCTGTATTTGTAGCACCCTACTAGTTGTTGCTGTTATTTTTGTTATGTTTGTTTGTTCATTATGTAAATTAATAAATGCAAATAAAAAAAAAATAAAAAAAATAAAAATATATTAGGGTTTGGAACAACATGAATGTGAGTAAATAATGGCAGAATTTTCATTTTTGGGTGAACTATCCCTTTACATTATTTTCCCAGCACGCACACACATGCACAATGGCCTTCAGTGCATTTACAACGAAACTTCTCATTACTTTTCCAAGCACTTCAGTGAAAGTGGCGCCCAACGTGGGGACTAATTGCATTGGCAGTCTGTTCTATGACATCAAGAGCTTTTCTCAAGGAAACAAATGTAAAGCTACAGTGAGGTAAAGCCAGCACGACTGCAGTTTCACACAGAACAGTCACGCCTCACGCCTCATGCAACAGCAGGATTTTAATCGAATAGTCTATTGAAACTATTAAACCAAAAACACAGTTGCCTTGAAAGCACTTGATCGCATGTGAGGCGTTTCATGGCTGTTCACTATTCAGCTCACACAGTAAAAACTTCAGTGTAAAAAAGATTCAAAGTAACACAAACACCTTAGTGCACAACAGACAGTAACAACTCTCTAAAATCAGCCACAACGACACCAAGTCCACGGGCAAACAACTGTACAACGCAATTTGAGAGACCATCATCCCAAAATTAAGATGTTTCTTAGGGCAGCAGTTCGTTTAAACGAATTATGCAAACGAGGCTGCAGCTGTGCGGCCGGTCCGACCTTGATTAAAGGGAAAGCGGCACTCGACACATTCCCACAAAAGGGAATCTATCTTAGCTTCTGTTCTCATCCTCACGCCTGTTAATCAGGAATCACTCAGGACAATACACACTAATGAGAGCTCTCGTATCTGTATTTCATTTGAGCGTTGATGAATCTGTTATTACAGAGACACAAACACTGATCACTGATGAGAAAATGATGCATGTGTGATAATTAAGTATTAGCTAATGAATGTATGCACTCAGAAATTAATAGCTCCGTGTGCAGTTTGATTCTGCAGTGGAATAATTGCTTCCTAATCTAATAATCACTTCTATCTCCTAAAAATGTCTGCAGCTGATGATCAGTTTTAATCACCAAGTCTCAATCCTCATGAAAACATACCATGTTGCATTTCAAATAAAAAGAAAAACTGAGTTGGACCATTTATATATATATATGAAGAGTTCAGATGCAAAAGCCTCTAAGTGCCATTTGAAATTTTCTTCTAGAATGATCATTTTTATCAAGCTTGTATATTTAAATTCAGTAATTTCACTTAAATTGCAATGAAGATTACCTATTAATTGTCATTCAAGTGAAATTACTGAACTTAACTATAAAAAATATCATTTTAGAAGAAAATTTCAAATGGCACTTAGAGGCTTTTGCATCTGAACTCTTCATATATATATATATATATATATATATAATAGGGCTGTGCAAAAGTTAATTGCAATTAATCGCATCCAAAATAAAAGTCTGTGTTTACATAATATATTTGTGTGTGCTGTATATAATTATTTTGAATATATAAATACCTATGAATGCATGTATATATTTAAGAATTATTTGCGCTTAAACTTATATATATATATATATATATATATATATATAAATACATAATCTATATTATATAAATATAAATATTTTATATATGAATAACACATTTTCTTAAATATATACATGCATGTGTGTGTATTTATATATACAAAATAATTATATACAGCACAAACAAATATATTATGTAAACACCGACTTTTATTGGATGCGATTAATCGCAATTAACTTTTGCACAGCCCTAATATATATATATATATATATGTATATATATATATTGCATTGAGACATTATTTTAATGAAACACAGTGCTGCACACTCCTACAGTAGGTTACCCCAAATTAATTTAATATTAAAAAAATTAATTATGTTTTACTGTATAACTCACTAGCATAATGCATACTTTACAATTTACATAAATTATTAATGATATCATTTTCCATTATTACAGTAATGAGAAAGCTTTTGCAATACATTACTGATACTGATAAAAAACAAACACCCCACACACATCTGAAATATTACGAAAAACGAACCAAAATCCTGCATGCCCGATGCAGTTTGATATGACCAAAAATGGTAATGAGGTAATTAGAAAACGACAATTAGGAGGGAAATGTGCATAATTGTCATGGAAATCATCTTACAATGAAACCAGAAACCAGAACCAAGCCTGATGAGAATGAACCTCATTGGTTCTCGCTGAAGCTCAAATGTGTAACAAGAATGAACCTCATTGGTTCTTGAGAAGTTCAAACGTGCTGTGTAACACAAGAATGAACCTCGCACGCCAAGTGAACATGCTTGAGCTTCCATTTATCACAACTGATGTGTGAGTTGATGAATGTTTACATGTGAATATAAAAGCCTAAATTCAATTTGTTCTTCATGCATGGTCATGCATCCATTCGGATTAATTTTACAAAGTTTTATCAAAGTATCAAAGTGGTAGTTGCGTAGCTGTCAATGGAGGGACAGAAAGCTCTCAATTTCATCAAAACGATCTTCATTTGTGTTCCCAAGAAGAACGAAAGTCTTCAGGTTTGGAACTACGTGAGGGAGAGTAATTAATGACAGAGTTTACATTTTTGGGTGAACTAACCCTTTAAGGACCAGGAATGTGCAGAACTCAAACAGTGATTTCATGTTCAACATAATGATCAGGCTGCAATATAAAGAGGTTCTCGCCAGGTTTCATAAGACGCAAGAGTGTTTGAGCGTGCCGTTGCTCAAGGCCCATGTGGAGCTCAGATGAATCTTTAACAGGTCAGAGATAGCCAGTAATAAGGTTTCTCATCTGCCGAAGGGGAATGTGTCACTCGTTTCCAATGCCTTGACGGCTTCATTAACCACCGCAGAGCTCAACTTCAGATCCATATTTTAGCACTAGTTATTGAACAACAAAGATCTTTCATAAAGTTTAATAGATGAATGAATATATGAATTGTGTGTAGTTGTAACTATATAAACGACCGTTGACACATAATGTGCATGAAAGAACCACAAATACAAAAAACTGAAGTGAAATCCTGAAATAGAGCATTATTAGCAGATTTTAAGCTTTTTAAGCCCTTTTTGCATTTAATGCGGCATGTTTTTGTTTTGCTGTTATGTGACAGCTCCTCTGATCAGGGCCGCAGGGATGCACACAAACCTCTAACAGAGCACCAGACAAGTGATAAAAATCCAAATGAGGGAAGGGTTTTCTTTTTGCATAGCTATTGAAATTGCACCATTAAAGCAAGAAAAACTGCAAAAGGAGAGAAGTAGGTAAAATAATAAAATATAACTGAAAGGGTGGTCACAGCTCACAATATTATGGATTTTGCACTATTTTTCATGTGACTAATCAAATGTAAATTTGAGTCTCATTGATCAGATGGCTCTTCTTACAGATGTTGTCTCCATTGAAGCATCCTTAAGATCCCCTTTGGTGAGATTCTCGTCTCGGTTTTGATTTAAACTTTCTACTTAAATATGTTGTTTGTTAGTAATGAAAACCTTTAAATTAAATCTAATTAAAAACATATAATTCTCCGACTTCACACCCAACCGTATTAGGCTACTTTTCTGTAGAATATATATTTTTTATGAACAAGAAATAAAATAAAAACAGAATTTTGAATCACAAACACAAAGAAAGTGTAATAATTAATCTCATGTGTAGGCTAAGTGACAATATTAATTATGAGGTTTGACGATTTTTATCAGTGAAATTGTAACAAAATCTAAGCAATAATTGGAGATAGAGGAGACCATGCAGGGTAAAGTGATACTCCAGTGAATATTTCTTAGGGTTTTTATTCTAAAATACAGTTTGCTGTACAGTGGGGCATGTTGTCACAATGCCAACCTGCTTGTTATAGACTTTACAGCTAAATTTAACGAGTAAAACGACTATGAAAGACAAAATTCATGATGTAACACGTATCAAACTATTGTTTTCGCTATTGTGTTGAAATAAATCTGGTATTGTAATAAATCAATTGACTGAAATTAGCCTAACACATGACAACTCGCCCAGAAATTTTTAACATAAAAAAACCCGTGCTGACTTTTTGCTCACTTATTGATACTCCATTACTAATACAAGAAAAAAGACATGTTTTAGGACAGAAATCACTCTAATTTAAGAGTTTAAATCCAACATACAACATCCGAAGTTGAGTTAAACACCCTGTGACAGCATGCCCCGTACTCAAACGCAGAGAACGAGAAAAAAACATGAAGATAGTCTCAGGTAAAGTGACTTACTGTCATTTAGCAGGAGCTTCACACGCATCTCGACAGTCCTACAATGAAACAGCAGATATTGGTTTCATATTAATTGGAGAATCGGTATAAAGATATGATTGAGAAGCAGCAGATGAAGTAATCCTGCACATTGCAGCAGATGCACCTGATCTTCTGTTCCTCACAGGCGCGCGCCTCCTCCCGCCCAGACAACCGCTCCTGTCGTTATTCATCCGATTTATATCCATTTACATTAACAGTTATAAAATAAATAGAGAAAATACGTATCTAAATATAAAGATCCATAATAACTCAAGCAGCTTCATTCTCCTCACGACGGGAACGGAAGCGGCGATAAACTAATAACGTTTACTAATTTGCACTGATTGTCAGTTCAAATCGAAATAAACGGTTTAAACTTTGTTTATTTAAATTTTTTAATTGGATGAGCCGTTATTGGTGACAGCACATTAAGCTAACGAGCCATAACGCGCTTGAGAGCCAATAAATCAAGCGGTTTATTTCTCCTCATGATAGGACCAGCGGGGTGCCGGAAACATAACAAAAAAACAAAACAGAAAAAACTAATATCGTTTATTTTCATCGATTGTCCGTTTAAATCAAAATAAACTGGGATGATTTAATTTGTTTAAGATGTTTGATTAGATTAGCTGATCAGCTCGAGGTCAGAGCCGTTGAAAAACGCCCAGGTGACCCCATTTTAAATTAAGGCGGGAAAAGAGAAGAGTAGAGAATGAAAGGCTGACTGACAGATATGACACTAGCAGATATATAAAGATGCATACAGAAGCGATAATGCTTCCAGAAGTCAGAGAACAAATAAATGAAATGTATGTGTGTGTGTGTTAGAAGGACGAGTGAAGAAAAAAAATAGCCAATAAAGAAAGTGTCAATCCACTGTTTTTCTGCTGAAAGCAATTCAACCATTTAGTCAAGACACAAAAACACAAGCGAAAGATGGAGACAAGCTTTCTTTAGTGAAGGACAGAAATGAGACACAACCAGTTAAAAGAAGGACAGTGACAAGACTGTCTGTACAATTCATAATTCTGTTTGATGAATCCCAGCTGACACAAGACAGCCTTATATGAGGTTATCTGGGGCAGACACCAAACGAGTATGGTTTAAAAGTTTTTAAATGACTTGTAGTGTGAAGAATGTGGAAAAATCTAAAGAACACGTTCCCGCTAAAGAAACTTTGGTAGAATTGAGGCGTTCTGTGAATGTTTAAGGATCTTCATGGAACGATCAATGCCAAAAAGCACCTTTATTATTAGGAGCATATCAAGCTTAATTATTTATATCTAAATTATTAGACATAAATACTTACAGTCATTAGTGCACAAAGGTTTCTAATAAGACCCTCAACTGATTTTTCAGCGGCTTATGTGCATATTGTACTTTACAATATCTGACTAACTAGTAAAACATAGCAGAACCAACCTAGGAAAACATGAAATCACTCAATATAAAAATCTTCCAAAGTTATTTCTATTTTTATTCTGCAACTGCTTCAAAGCGGAACTTCCAAATATTAATTACATTAACAAACAAAAAACAAAATAGAAACAATTTGAGACACACATTTAAGGGAATTGAAAATAAAATGCATTTAAAAAACAAAAACAAACATTAAAACTATGAGGGCTTACATAAATGTAACAAAACAGTGTTTTTACAGCAATATTTATTCCATGTGCTTTTTTTCTTAAATATGGCCGTTTGAATATTCATCAAAGTTGTTGTAATATTAATTTTGAAGACCACACCTACGGATGATAAAACGTTCCAAGCAAAGTAATGAGGGGAACAAATATGAATATGGATCAGACAATCAATAATTGACCATATGTGTGAACATTCATATTAAATGAGTATAAATCTGCATAAGTCAGATTCAAAAGGGACTTTGGGTTCAGTCTTTAGTAATTAAAATTTAACACCTAATAAACAGCTTTCGGATGGCTGGTAAAACGGATCATGAATATGGATCAGAGTCTTTCATCTCTGGGTTGGCGGGTTGGTATCTGCCATTAGTCCTGTGACAGATAAAGCCCATTGAAGTTCATACCCAAAAATGATACATAAATTACTCATACATAGGTCCTTCCAAACCTGTATGACTTTCTTGCATGGAACAAAAAGGATGTTTCACCGAATGTCTCTTTGGGAAAACATAGAAGATGATAAAGTGATCGGGAGAAAGTAATACAGGTTTGGAACGACATGAGGGCGAGTAAACGATGACAAACTTTTAATTTATTTCCCCAAGACAACGAAGGTCTACTCAGGTCAAGTCTGGGATTGATGCTCTCAAAGAGCAGGACGCCGAATAAAAATCTCTTAAGGAACTACAGTGTAGGGCTGGTACGGTAACATCTTCTGCCTGTCATTGATGGCGAAAATCCAGGACGGCTTCACAAAGCTCAGACTTCCATTTTCCATCAAGGCCTATAAAAAGACAGAACAGAGAGTAAAAGAGGATGAAAAGGAAGAAAGGACCTTGACTCGTGACATTTTTGCAGAGGGTTTTCATTACTACGAGAACATGACGTGAATTACTCGGGTTGAACAGAAATGTGATGTTCACAGATGTGCTTTGGGTAAAGACTTTCTCAAAGCCTTTCAAATGCAGACTATTAAAGCATGACCATATGAAAAAGCCTGGGTGGATTGACAAAGCCTGACTAGCCAATGAAGCCACTTGTTACTGGTGTTTGCCAAAGAAAGCCAGAGAGACCAATGAATTGAATTATAAATGACTGGAAACGTCCATTGATTTTTTTTTAATACTTTTTACAGACACAAAAGGCGTTTTGCAGTAGAAAAATGTGCACACAGCATAGAAAAATACCACTTTCTTGAACTTTGTGTAATACTTTCAAATATGTAGCAGACAGCATTATGCTATTGAACTGGATTGAATCAACACCAGAGACTATTTATATAGAGACATGCCACTTCCTCAATCCTTAATACAACTATATAGGGAAAACATGTAACACCAAAGATGGCGGTTGTATGCACATGCCCCGCCCATCCTGCTGGAAAGCCAATGGTTTGCTTTTAACAGTCAAGCTGAGAAACATTTAAGCCTATCATCTGGTTCCAGCGACGCATGCGCACAGTTAAGGTTTGCGACCTCATATGTTACCGTTTGAAAAGGCGTCCGATTTGATGTGTTAGTTGTGTAAATATCAGACGTCGCAAGTCTCCCGCAGATTGATAGCGACTCCCTGATGACCTCAAATTAGTTCAAATCTCGAGCAGCAGCGAGAGAACCCTTGCGCATGCGCAGTAAAAGTATAACCTGAGGGGAAAAAGACGTTTTAAACCTTATTTTGGGGCAAAGTCATCAAACTTTTTCAGCGATTTTTATCATATTTTATTACTGTTTCTATACATGCAGTTTTTATGTCCCGGTGACCAGGGAAAGTGCAGTTCTGAGTAAAGCCCGACCGATAAAGGATTTTGAAGGCCGATACCGATACAAATATTTTTGCGTTTTAAAATCCGATATATCGGCCGATATTTTTTTTATTAAATATTGTTGGATTTCACACACGTGTAAAAGAAAAGCTAACTTTTCTCCACAAGATACGTTTGAAACTTTTTCTCTACGTCTAAATGTTCACTCCTCGCAAGTATAACTTACATTTTACAATGCAGGGACTGTAACTAGAGATATGCTAGTTATAAATACAGTAATCATTACTTTATTTAGGCAGAAAAAGTTCATTGTTGTTTCCAAGCTCATTAATGTTAACGTTAGCGGTCTTCCACTGATGATGGTGGCATTAGCTAGCTTTGTGGTTAGCTAGTCTATGATGATCCGTAATTTAGCAATAGATAACATCACACTGCAAATTGTAAAACATACATTTTCAATATAACAGGCCAAGGAGAGATGATTGAAGCGTGTTTCGTCCGTTTTTATTTTTTAAATATTCATTTATCGGCCATTATAACTGCCGATACCGATATTTTGGAAAATGCCTAATATCGGTTGATAATATCGGCCGGCCGATATATCGGTCTGGCTCTAGTTCTGAGTCTCTGCCCATTCATTTAGATAGGAGCCTGGTCTTGTTAGACCGAAATAGCTGCCTGGAGTCGTTGCCAAGATGGTGGCCGAGTGGCATGACTTGCCTAAAAGGACTTCGATGAAAACTGAACTGACTCAAGCTGAATAACGACACTATTGTCTTCTGCTTTACAGCAGAATTAAACTTTTTTCCACAATTAATCAACTTTACACAGTTATTGAGCTGAACTGAATCAACATTGAACTGCAAAATGACGCTATTGCCTTTTTAAAGCTGCTTTAGAGTAGAATTTGAATTTGTTTCAAATTGAATGAGGTTTGCATGATTGTCCTGTTTATTACCGTGAAGCTGCTTTGAAACAATCTGTATTGTATAAAGCACTATAGAAATTAAGGTGACTTGACACCACCAGGTGACTTGTTCTGCTTCGAAAAGAAATAAGGAAGACTCACATCCTCAAAAGACTCGTCCCATCCCTCGCTGGTGATGACGAACTGGACCTTCTCGCTCATATAGTCTTCAACAGCTCTGAGGAATCAAACAGATCAGATCGTTTCATCGGTCACGCTCCACCTACAGCCTCTCAAAAGCACTACAAATAGATCACAGACACTTTACGTCTCGTACCCGTTAAAGGCGATGATGTAGCGCTGAAGTTGCCTTTTCTGGTTGTCAGGGAACTTGCCGTAGAGATAGAAGCGCTTCCCTTTGAGGAAGTCTGAAGGAGCAAAAATAAAGAGGATTCAATAAAGAGATGCTGTTGTTGATGCTCAAGGTGAACCGGGAGGCGTCAGACCTGGCAGTTCAGGGATGGGTTTATCCTCCTCTTCCTCAGCATCCGTGTTCTCATCTGTAGAGCCGCCGTACAGATCTTCATCCTTCACCTTTGCTGGGCTCTCCTTTGCAGCTTTTTTCTTCCTGCTCTCCATCTCCACCCTAAAACAGCCGAACACAGGAGCATCGTGACGATAATGAACTGTCATAGGTGGTGTCCAACATAAAATGTGAGGTCTTTTGTCTGATAGGTGGCAAATATGATATGGCAGAATGGTAGAAATGTTTTAACCAGTGGAGATTCTGCTGTCAATTATAATGCATCATCAAATTATCTAAAATATTTAATAAATAAGCATGCACAAGGCTGGCTCATGTATTTGTGTTTATTAAATATTTTAGGTAATTTGTAGCATTGTCTTTTTTTTTGGAAAGAAATACTTTTTGCAATGATGCATTTCACTGATCAAAAGTGACAGAACACACATTTATTGTGTTTCCATTAAAATGTGAAGCTGCATTACTTTTTTTCCACATGATATTAATAATAAATGTTTCTTGAGCAGCAAAATCATCATATTAGAGTGATTTCTGAAGGATCATGTGACACTGAAGACTGGAGTAATGATGCTGAAAATTCAGCTTTAATCACAGGAATAAATTATATTTTAAAAAATATACCGATTGAAATCAGCAAAGTAATATTAATAAACGCATTTCACAAAAAAAAAAAAATCACAATTTTTACTTTATTTTTAATAAAATGCAGAAGTGGTGAGCAAAAAAGTCTTCTGTCAAAACATTTTTTTTTTTTTAAATCTTACTGACCCAAACTTTTTGACATGTAGTGTAGGTAAAACTTTGCACAATTCTTTGGACCACAGATGAATTCAGACAACTTTTTTTTAAAAGCCTGAATAAAAAGAACATCCAAAGACAATTATGATCACGATGGCAATGTATTTGTTTATTTTTTAAATGTTAACATCATGTCGCCTCGCATCTATGGCTATATTCAAATTTAGCAACTCGAAAATAAAACTAAAATGTTTAAGATTCATCTTTTCAAAAAATCTTAAGACTACATTTGGGAAATATTTGTAACGCAACAAATATCTTACCTGTTCAGCTCATCTTCAGTGTCCATGCCAGACGCGTCATCCTCTGCGAGTACAGCATCAAAAAACATGAATCAGTAGGAGTATACGTTAGGTCTATTTTAAATTTTCACAAATTCACAGTTTTATTTTTAATAATGATGCAATACGCCTATTTTGATAGCCCAGAAAATAATAGATCATTTTCTAAGTAAGACTTTACAATATGGTTCAATTTGTTAACATTAGTAAACTACAATAGTTACCATGAACTAACAATGAAAAATACATTTAAAGCATTTATTAATCTCAGTTAATTTGAACATATATGAATATATTATTAAAATCAAAAGTTGTATCTGTTAATACGGTATTATTTAATGGACCTGAGCAGACATGAGCTCACAATGAAGAGTTGACGATTACACACTAACAAATGTATTGCCCATGTTAGCGGCTTAGCGCATTAATTAAGGTTAACTAATAGGAGATTATTTTAAAGAGTTCCTATTTTTTACTCTTTTTTTGGAATTTGACAGACAAAGCAAAACAAATTAATATTGGTGTAAAAAGATAACACTCACAAAGGTCCAATACTAAAAGCATCTCCTCTCATTGACTTGTTTGCGCCACTCTGCATTTTCGCAAAACACCTGTGCTAGTATATCCAGCTGAGATCAAAATCTCTACCTGCTAAAACATCTGCACCGTTAGCACAGTATGCCGTCCAACCACTCAGCCCTAATGATGTTCATGAAAATGGACAATGATTCACCATTTTCCTCTCTCATAGGATTTAAGTTGCATGAAGATGAAGAGCGAGGTTTGCTCACGCCAGCTCATGTGGCCCCTCAATTTACATAGAAATGAGAAACATGTCCAAGTCTCCTCTCTGCGAATGCTCCGGGCAATTATCTGTAACGCACTTCCAGCCTCTCTCCAATCCTACTGCTCTCTTCTGGCCCTCCATTTTTGTATTTTTCCTGATTGATTGGAGTGCTGCTTTACACACACTTCATTAACCCGGCCTCTCCCCCTCCCTGAGTGACGGGCCAGGTTGACATATTAGCGATGAGGGCATGAGCCTCAGGCATGCATGTAGTTAACACACATGTTCGGGCAGCTGAGCTTCTGAAAATGACGTAGACGGCAACATCGTTAAAACTTTTACAATTACCATTATTGATTTTGATGGAGGAGCACGGTTGACGCATCATTGCGGTGAACGAACAATTCGATCGTCAATCATCTCGGTTTACAGCAGCAACTTACAGTGATTCTGCTTTAAGGAGTGGTTCACTTTTAAGAACACCTTTGCTGATAATTTACTCACCCCCATGTCATCCAAGATGTCCATGTCTTTCTTTCTTCAGTCGAAAAGAAATTAAGGTTTTTGATGAAAACATTCCAGGATTTTTCTCCATATAATGGACTTCAATGGGAACCAAACGGATTAAGGTCCAAATGAGAGTTTCAGTGCAAACTGTTCAAAGGGCTTTAACGATTCCAGACGATGAATAAGGGTCTTATCAAGCGAAACGATCGCTCATTTTAAAAAAAATTACAAAGTTTAAGTTTTAGAAGCTCAAATGGTCACCTTGCTCTGTTCTGTGTGACTCTCCTGTTCAAACTCGTTTATCAAAATGAACTAATCTTTCTTCGTGTCATTTGGTTCATTCAACAAACGAAATGAACGAGTTGACTCAGGACAAGATTCGTTCATTTTGTAAACGAGTTCGAACAGGAGAGTCACGAACGCGCATCACAGAACAGAGCAAGGTGAGCATTTGAGCTTATAAAACTTAAACTTTTTTTTTTTTAAATGAGCGATCGTTTCACTTAATAAGACCCTTATTCATCGTCTGAATCGTTTAAAGCCCTTTTGCACAGTTTGCAGTTTGCACTGAAACTCTCATTTGGACCTTGAACCGTTTGGTTCCCATTGAAGTCCATTATATGGAGAAAAATCCTGGAATGTTTTCATCAAAAACCTTAATTTCTTTTCGACTGAAGAAAGAAAGACACGGACATCTTGGATGACATGGGGGTGAGTAAATTATCAGCAAAAGTTTTTTCAAAAGTGAACTACTCCTTTAAAAAGACGAGAATGTATAAGTTCATGTAAGCGTTCAAACGCCCCTCGTTTATTAAGGTGAAAGGTCATTTAGAGGTTTAAGCAAAGGGAAATTGAAGCAACTACATCATCACCCATTACCCTGACTTGTTTGTAAATCACTTTATTGACGTCATGTCTGTTTTTTTCAATGGATTGTGCACATCCGTTTAGGTTATGTCAAAAGTGGAGAACAGCTTTGCTACAGTGCTGCTTTATTGACTTGTGTGTAAACCAGTGCTGTTGTTGTTAAAGGGTTGGTTTATCCGAAAATAAAAATTCTGTTATTTTTTTACACACCCTCGTGTCGTTCCAAATGCGTAAGACTTTCATTCATCTCCAGAACACAAATTAAGGTATTTGAATTAAATCGGAGGGCTTTCTGTCCCTCCATTGACAGCTACGCAAGTACACTTAAAAAAGTTAATGAAGAGAACGTAAAACTAACCCATATGAATTAAACGGTTTGTCCAATTTTTTTGAAGAGAATCGATTTTTTTTCTGAAAAGATTGAATTTAGGCTTTTGGACTATGAACCAATGAGGTTCATTCTCGTGTTACGCAGCACGTTTGAGCTTCAGTAAGAACCAATGAGGTTCATTCTCGTGTTATGGAGCATGTTTGTGCTTCAACAGGAACCAATGAGGTTTGTTATGCATTAAGCAAGTACGGCTGAGCTTCTGTTCATGCTTTCTGATTATTAATGTGAATAAAAGCCTAAATTAAATCTGTTCATCAACTTGGACAGTCAGCTTTGATAACTGATCACTCAACTGATCAAATTGTAAGCTGCTTTGAAATGATATGTAATGTGAAAAACTGATATAAAAAATAAATGTGCACTGAATTAAAGGGATACTCCACTTTTTTTGGAAATAGGCTCATTTTACCACTCCCCCAGAGTTAAACAGTCGAGTTTTACCGTTTTCGAATACATTCAGACGATTTGCTGATATTTAGAAGAATATCAGTAACCAGACAGTTTCTGGTCTCATTGACTTCCATAGTATATTTTTTTCCTACTATGGAAGTCAATGAGACCAGAAACTGTCTGTTTACTGATATTCTTCTAAATATCAGCAAATCGTCTGAATGTATTCGAAAACGGTAAAACTCAACTGTTTAACTCTTTAAAAGTACATTTTAACATTATTCTTTGACTACCCATACATGAAAATCTCTCAAGCTGCAAGAAAGACATGAACATCCATCAAATCAGACACACACACACACTACAGGACATCTAATCTAACTGATCCTGCCTGTAAAACCAGTTGCGGAAACCAATTCCAAAACCCATAATACTGTAGCATTAAAGTCAACAAGATATGCCATTCACAGCCCATTTTACTTTTCAGCGTTTTCAAGCGTAACAGGATATTCAGTGTGTTGTGACTTGATATATTACACATATTTTTGTCCAATCAAAAGCTCCCTATAATAAAAATGTCACTCGCCTTGCATCAGACAAGAATGCAATAGCCTTTTGTTTTCAATGTGAAATACGCACACACACATACACACACAAAAAACGGCATTTGTCATTTTAGTTATCAGGTTGGCGTTCTATTTTACTCGATTTGATTCAGTCTTTACCTGGGCCTTCCGCATCCGTTGAGCCACCGTACTCCTCTTCATCCTTAATCGGCTGCTTTTTGGGGGTCACATGCCTCTTTTCTGGTGTTTTCTAGGGAGGCATGAGAAAAACGATGCTTATGCAATTGGTTTCGGATTAATATCACGGATGTGTTTCCTGCTTTCGAGTCAATGCATGTCGCAAAGTCAACAAATCTGAGGAGGATGTCTCTATAGCAACAGCACGCCGCACCAAGGTTATGTTGCTCTTCTTATTCACACATAAAGACCATAATGGGAGGACCGCATTATGATGGGTTTTCATGTTTCTTAAGACATGATTCATGAAACATAAAAGCAATTACTGTTTTCTGTGCTTCCTCCTCACTCTCATCCTGTTCTGCTTCACTCTCTGAACTGGACTCGGCTCCATCCATGAGATACCTGAAAAACACAATGAGAAACAGCAGACTGAGTGTTACTGGAACTGGGAACTGGATGTGAATGTCTTCCGTCCAAACATCAAGTACAGAAGCTGAAATAAGTTTGGAAAGTAAACAGGACTGTGATTGTAAAAAAAAAAAAAAAAAAAAAAAAAATCCCTAATCACGCCACTACCGAGAGATACACAAGCAAATCAGACCTGGTATTTATTTTATTTATTCATTCTGTACTTTTTGCAAATTTTTTGCACATAATCCATCCAAAATCAATTTTTCTTCACATCGTTTCAAATGTGCATGACTTTCTATTTTGAAACACAAAAGGAGATGTTTAGCAGAATGTCCAGAGCGCTCTTTTCCAATCAAAATGGAAAAAAGCATCATAATATTATTATTAGGGCTGTCAAACGATTAATCGCGATTAATCGCATCCAAAATAAAAGTTCGTGTTTACATAATATATGTTGGTGCACTTTGTAAAATTATTTTGTACATATATAATACACACACATGCATGTAAATTTAAGAAAAAAATGTTATTTATATATAAAATATTTATATTTATATATAATGTAAATTATGTATAAATCTTTATACAGTATATACATGAAAATATTTCTTAAATATATACAAGCATGTGTGTGTATTTATATATATATAAAATAATTATACAGAGAGCACCCACATATATTATGTAAACACAAACTTTTATTTTGGATGCGATTAATCGCGATTAATCGTTTGACAGCCCTAATTATTATAGTATATGAGTCATATGACTATAGTTATAAGTTACATTGTTATTATACAGTCCATTGAGGTATAAATCAGAAAATCACCATCCACTTTCATTGTTGATAAGAACAGCTTGGGGATTCCGCCCAACATTTCATCTTGGTTCATGAAAAAGTGATCAATAGGGTTGGGTATCGAGAATCGAGTATCGATTGGAACCGGGACTAACTTTTCGTTTTTCCCAGAATCGTTCAAAAGTTACTAGTTTCGATATTCACAGTCCGCTGACCAGAAGAAGAAACCGCTGAATAACACCAATGAAGAAGCGTCTACCGGAAGTGTTGGCATAATCGCGCGAGTCGAACATGAGTAGCTTACGTCGGCGGTCCAAAGTGTGGCTTTTCTAAAAATAACAAAATCTCGGCAAAATGCAGAGTATTTCCCTTTAGAAAGGAGTATTACCTTCAGAAAGACTGTTGTTTAGCAAGGTTAGCTAAATTTTTTTGGCCCTGCCTCTTAAAAGAATCAGAATCGAGAATCGTTGGGAACCGGAATCGAAACAAGGAATCAGAATCGTTCAAATTCAAACAATACACAACCCTAGTGATCAATGAGTTTAAGTTTAAGTTTTAGGTGAAATATTCCTTTTAAACTGCACATGAAGAACATAAAAACACATCTACTTGAGTGTAGACGATCATTGTAACAGTTTTCGGATAAAGCTTCTGTGAGCAGGATAGAAACACACTTCCCATTCCACCTTTATCACTGCTGAACAGGTTTGTGCAAGGACGCACAACCGAGCTGATCTGTGTTCGATAGTGTGAGAGACGTGTGTGCACGGACAGATACACCCTCCTCATCTTCAAAGGAAGTGGCTGCTTTAATTACCCATGGCAGATGCAGCTTTTAAATACAGAATACATAATCTGAGGTGGGCACTCAAAGCAGACACAATGGAGAGCCGGGCACAGCTGCCTCCCACTAAACCAAACGATGATAACAGACGAGACGACTGCTAAACAAATGAACACACTCTGAGCTGGACTTAACACTAGCCTTTTATCAAGCAGCATTTATGATAATCACTAGGACTGGGCAATATGCAAAATATGCAACATGGTTAAAAAAATATCTCAATATAATTATATTATAATTGTAAATATTTGATAGGGTCAGAGACCAGTACAATATTACATAGACTAGCCAACAAATGCAGCGGTTCATTTGATTAATTGCCTGAACGCAGCTATGGCTGTTTAGTTAGTCATCTTTAGCTTTTTCAACACAAGCCGCCTGAAGAAACACCGAAGGAATGTCAAATCTGAAAAAAAAAAACCTGATTTGTATGATTATCCACAAATAATCACCAATCTGCAGAGATCAAATCTCCAGCAGCAGCGTTTCAAAGACATTGGACCATGTTTGGCTTTTTCTATTATTTCCAAGTCATTCATTATTCAGAACACTTTTTGCTTCACATCGCTGCACGCTTTGAACGGACCATCACCGTCTGTGAAGTAATGAGCGGCACATCATCAGAGCTTGTGCATCTCGCTTGAGTCATCTGGGCGCCTCGACTGGCAAATCTCACAAACTCGATGTAAATCCAATTATAGGGCCAGATCGATCGGTGTAGTCCTAGAATGTAGTTCCCTATGGGTAATTTAGGAGGTTCTTGTACAATACAGTCATAATTTAATTTTCTACACTCGCCGTCAGAGAAACTGGTCTAACACTGAACATTCAGTCCACCCCGTTCATGTCGGAAACTGTGTTATTTTAATCATATTTATATACTAGTATAGTAGTATTTATTAATAATGAATCATTTAACTTTTTTTGAATTAGCTTTTATATTCATGTTTTGATTTTAATTTTACTTAAAGTTTCAGTAATTTTGCAACCGTATGTGCTTGTTACTTTGTTTTAAATATTTATTTTTAGCTTTCATTTATTTTTATTTCACGTCTTGTTTTAGTGACTTTAACTTTAGAAATTCAGTTAGTTGCCAAGACAACTTTTCTAAGATTTTAATTTAATATTAATATTTTTATTTCATCCCAGCTTAATTTAAATAAATGAAAACCTTTAAATTTTACTTTTTAACCTTTTTAAAAAAAATTACTTTTTAAACCTTTAAATTTTACAGTTTTAGCTGACAACTACAAAAACACTGGCCTGAATGATGTCATCGCAAGGAATAACGAGCCATTTAAAGGTGCTGTAGCTTTTCACTCGACTAAAGCATAAAAATGCCATATATTTGCATATATTGAGGAAACATGCTAAGTTCACGAACACATTTCTCTGAAAAACACTTCTACAGCCAGTTATTTTACTCTGAAATGTGCGTATCCAGGCTGGAATGTTTGTTATTGTTTTGGTCGTGATACTGCACGTTGCCAATTTCTCAATTTTTATTGTCCATTGCGCTCGTTCCTGTTGTGTGTGCTCAAACTGGCAACCCGAGTGAGCAAACGACGATCTCTGATATTTTTAATTGGACTGCAGTACCTATTTCGACCACTAGCTATCATTCTTAAAGACTGCACCTTTAAACATGCAGTGCAAAATTACCAAAATTAATATTCGCTATAGCAAATGTTCCTCACATCTGTTGACTGCTACAAATAAATGACAAACAAAAACGAAAGCTCTTTGTCTCACCGTTTGAAGGAAATCTTCTGCTTGGTTTTGTGACAGTCCATCACCCACTCTTTCCTGACGATAATGCCTCCAGCTGCTTTCACCTGACTGTACTTGGGCGTGTTGGCAAACGCACAGCTGCCAGAGAGAGACAAAAAGCTCTGAACAACAAGCACGAGGCATCTCTGAATGCTTCGTGACACTAATGAATGGGCTCCTTACATGAGGTGTGTGGAGTCTGGAGTCCAGTCGGGTTTGTATCGGCCTCCCATGGCCAGGGCTTTGTCCCGCAGCTCTCCGCGGAAAGGGTTCTGGAAGCCACTCAGGACAAAGACGACTCCCTCCAAGATGCGGTTGAAAGCAACCGGTTCTGCTGACTTGGGCTTAGGTTTGGGTTTTGGCTTGGGCTCTGGCTTGGATTTAGGACTCTCTCTCTTGTCTGGTGTCTTTTGGCCTGGAGAAGAATTCAAGATTTGACACCATTGACACAATCTTATAGCATTTTTTATTTTGTATATTGAACAAACCAAAGAAATAATAATCCTGAGACAATAAAACCAGAAACAACTGGAAAAGTCATGGTGAATCAAAGCTTAAAATTTAAAATTTTAGCTTTTTAAACTTCAATCCAAAAATTTGTTTGAATTATTATTATTTTAATCTCTGGACACTCCTAGTTTCTGAGAAACATTGACTTCATGTGTTCAATGAATATGACATAATCTTGTTATTTACTGGTGGTGATGGGACTTGCAGTTGCACTGGTTCTTGCTTTAGATTTTGGAGTGGCAGAGTTTGGTTCAGAAGAGGCAGATGAACTGGGCTTTTTGGGCGGTGGACCGGTGGCTTCCAGACGCTCTTTACTGAACTCGAACTTCCTCTTCACAGGAGCCTTTAAAAAACACAACAGGAAACACATCAAACAGTGGTTCTCTAAGAACAGACTTTCTTTTGCTCTGACGTGCTCATTGGGGCTTTGGATCCTCTCAACCATGATTCATACAGGTTTGAAACAACATGAGGGCAGAAAATAAATGTTTTATTTTTGAGAGTTTGAGTTTTTAAGTCAGACTTAAAGTCAGGATGAAATGGAAGTTGCGATAGTCTTTTCTTCCCTTTTGTGGGAAGCTTAGCTTCTCGGATCAGAAAAGAAATGTAGGGTGGGGCTTGATTTTGTCCTTGGGGAATTGATTGGATGGTTGTGGTTTGCTATTGGTGGATCTTGTGGATTTCAATTCATGTGGATTGGTGGATCCACATGAATTGAAATAAATAATGATATGCATGGGTCAATTATTTTTAATAAATATTGCAATATTCTATAAAAAAGAAAAAGAAAAGTCAATTTCGATTTCATGGTGACTTTAATATTTTCAAAGGGGAGTGTTTGATAAGCACTGATGTCCTACAGCAGGAGGAGCATCTTCATCCTGCTGAGATTCAGTTTCTCCAGTTCCAGTTATATAAGGATATAATTTTGGAATGCTACAAAAGGTCAATAATCCATTGCAGGCGACTAGAAAATATCTGCCACTTCAGCACAAAGACAATAGCATCCGGAGAGATGATTTATGGGGACCATAAGTAGTGCGGCTAATTTAATAAGGAAGTAAAATGGGCTCCTCATTAGTTAGAGGACAGGAATACAGTTATATAGGGCTCCTAGTACACCTGAAGAGAGAAACACTGTGGTGTTTCAAGGGTTTATGGTTGGTGAGATATTTTTGAGAGAAGTTAAAAACAGTTAAAAGTTTTTACTTGAAAATATACTCAAAAATAGAGTGAAATATAAATACAAATTAAAGGAGCCGTATGCAAGATTGTGGCCAAAACTGGTACTGCAATCACTTTCAAATTACCGTAGAGCGGTGTATCCGGTGCAACTTCACTTTTTAAATGACAATCTCCAGGCCGGACTACTGTTGTCAGTTATATAAGTATTTGAAATGAACATGATTTCTTAATGTCTAGTGACATATCAGGGAAAATTTATGATTAATTGAAATACATTTCTTGCATACAGCTCATTTATATCGCTACTTTCTACATTTACTTACTATGTAAATATATTTTAAAATGTAATGTATTCCTGTGATCAAAGCTGAATTTTCAGCATCATTACTCCAGTCTCCAGTGTCTCATGATCCTTCAGAATTCATTCTAATAGGATGATTTTCTACTATGGTGAATAGAAAAATAGAAAAAATAGAAAAAACGTATTATCATAGTTGAAAACAGTTGTGCTGCTTCAAATTTTTGTGTAAACCGTGATACATTTTTTTTTTTTAGGATTTTTTGCTGAATAAAAAAATTCTTTCCAAAAGAAAAATCGTACTGCCCCAAAAGGTATTCGCACACGCACAACTAACAAGAACAACAACAACAACAAAATAACTGATAACTTGCTCCATTCTTAGTTCTGATCTGAACGTACGGGTCAGTACCTGTTGTGTGCTGGAAGACGACTGTGTGGACGAAGCGTCGGACTTCAGCGCAGCAGTGGCGTAACTCAACCTATCATTCTGAGGAGACACTGATAGAGACAAACAGGTTAAAACAGATTTCATTTGAGCAATTCTGTGCACACAGGACCAAGCATGGATAAAATCTGTCTTGGAAGGAAATCAAAAATGATTTTATTATGAACAGTAAGATTCAATATAATAAAAAAAAAATGACAACTACCCCGCCCAACTGAATATTGGACCATTTGCACACAATATAATACACAAATACCATGATTTGATTTGAGACACGATACTTATCTCATAATACAATACTCTCAAGATATTTTAAACAAAGACAAAATAAAGCTAAAAATAATTTAGATATATATAAAAACAACTATAAAACTACTTTTTTTGAGTCAGACTTTATCAAATTTATGAAGGTTTAAATATTGTATTTCATTAAATTATTTATTTTATTTTTAACTTATTATTAATATTTAATAAACATGGAATCTAAAATGTATGCTTTGATGTCTGGGTTTATCATATTTGATGCTAAATTAAATCTGTCTAAACTTTCTAAACCAAACGTTCCTTTTGGATGAACTATACATGATACAAAGTTGCATTTTTGTTTAGCAATACATTGTGACAAGATATATTGTTACATCCCCAAAATATGCTAGCTAGGCCTGTCACGATTATTGATTAACTGATTATTGAAATAAATCGGTTATTTCATCAAATCGCAATTATTTCAAAATGACTGCAACAAATCACATTTTTCCATCTAAATAAGGGAAATTTAAGCATTTAAAATATATATATTTATGTAGAATATATATATATATATACTCGGAAATATATAGATTTTTCAGCATTGAAGTAAATTATATGGGACCACTGTTAATAACTTTTGTTATTACATTTCATGTGATTGAAAGTAAAACATAACAAAATAATCAGACAGAATTAAATTGTTAAATCGCAATTATCTGTATTCAGCACAACTCATGATTGTTGTGAGTCATGACAGGCCTAATACCAGCAAAGGTATTGATAAAGATTCAACCATTTATGTAGCCTATGGGATTCATCAACTGGTTTACATTAATACTGGAATATGCATTACCTTTCTGTCCTGTGCTGGATTTAGCAGTGCTCTCTCTGCTAAAGAACAGACTTCCCGGCTGGATATTTGAACCAGAAGACGGGGATTCGTCTTTAACACGGAACTGACCCAGTTTAGTTAGTTTCTGCCAGGAAGAGAGACAACAGATCTCAAGAGCCGTCAAACAGCAGGACACTGAACACGAGCTGTGGAGCAACAGCACTCACCGGTGGAGTCGTGATGGGAACATCATTGCCGTCCGGAGGAGAATGCAGCTTTATAAAGGTGATTCCATACGCTATCGACTACACACAAACAGAGAAAAAGGCTCCCGATTCACACTCTTACTGTTGTGTCAGGTGCATTTGTGTTTGAATTGACATTAGGGCTGTCAAATGATTAAACGCGATTAATCGCATCCAAAATAAAAGTTTGTGTTTACATAATATATGTGGGTGCACTGTGTATAATAATTCTGGATATATATAAATACAAACACATGCATGAAAAAAATATATTTATATATAAAATATTAATATCTTTATATAGTATAAATTATACATAAATCTATATATAGTATATACATGAAAATATTTCTTAAGTATATACTAGCATGTGTGTGTATTTATATTTATAAAATAATTACAAACAGTGCACCCACATATATTATGTAAACACAAACTTTTATTTTGGATGCGATTAATCACGATTAATCATTTGACATCCCTAATTGAAATGAGAGAAAACAATGACAGCTCACCTTGCTGTAAGGCTGACTGCACACAACCTTCACACGGTCCCACTTCTCCTGCGCCGTGGCCTTCACCAGCTGGTTGGGTCCGAAGAAGCGCACTCGGTTTGTGTTTGAGCCGTTACGGCTCTCTGTGGGTGACATGAAGGACGACGTGACCAACAGAACCTACAACAGATCGCAAGAAAGACATATTAACACCAACAGCTTTGAAAATGACATTCTTCAGAATCACTTTTATACCTCAGGTGTGCTTAAAGTAGGGCTGGTCCGAATACCATTTATTGAGCTTCGAAGCAATGAACATCGAATCTTCGAAGCTTCGGAATATAGCCTATCTGTCTGTCCCTTTGCATTTTGATTATTTCGAGAACCGTTCATCCAAATAACTTCACAAAGCTTTTAAAGCTTGTAACTTTAAGACGCACCTCAAAGTCTTGATCTTTGACTGACGTGGAGTGTCCAACAAGGACCTCAATGAAAGCAGAGCCTTCGTTTCCAATGTCTATGCTGTGAATTTGCTCTTCCTTTTCCAACTGGAGAAACAACAGAGACAAAAATGTATTTAAAAAATAAATAAATAAATAAAAAATAAGTGCAACTGATGTTCAGTTCTTATCTTAAAAATAATATTTTTATTTATTAAATATAATTTTTTATGTTTATTTTAAATACTAAATCATTAAAAATATTAATCAATAGGGCTGTCAAACTATTAATCACGATTTATCGCATCCAAAATAAAAGTTTATGTTTACATACTATATGTGGGTGCACTGTTTATAATTATTTTATATATATAAATACACACACATGCTTGTATATATTTAAGAAATATTTTCATGTATATAATGTATATAGATTTATATATAATTTATATTATATATAAATATTTTTGTATCTAAATAATATTTTTTTACATGCATGTGTGTGTATTTATATATACAAAATAATTATACACAGTGCACCCACATATAGTATGTAAAAACAAACTTTTATTTTGGATGCGATTAATCGCGATTAATCGTTTGACAGCCCTATTAATAAACATAATATTCATATATTAAAATAACAAAAAAGCCATACTTGAAGAATGACTGAAACTTGCTTCTCTCCAGGTCTTGCAGCTTTCCATTTCCTGTACGTGTCAGAGCTCAAGAGGTTGTCTGCCTTGTGAGTCTGCGCAGAAAGATTGAACAAGTCCCATGAATAAACAACACTTTAATTTGGTCATTAACATAATGTTATTAGACTAGCTTCATTCTTCCTCATCGTGTTAGAGTGTTTAATAGTCTCGAGTCGCTTTTAAACTTCAGTAAAACAGAGTTAGAGTTTCATTCATTTCTGTGAATCATTTCAAATGATCTGTTTCAATAGACTTCTCTCTGTCGTCATATACAGAGCCTTCCCTTCCCTAAATATAAAAGGTATTAATTAAAAATGTATTTAGAAAATGCATACTTACATTGTCCTCACTGCTGCAGGACACGATATGCTTAAGTTTGATTTCAGGCATGTTCGTCAAATTAAACACTCGCTTCTGGTCTCATAAAATCTGAAAAAGCAAAAGAGGTTTTTCATTAATAATGAACATTATAGCACTAGATCTGTGAATCGACTCAAAAGAAGGATTCGATCACAAATCAAATCATTTCTAGCAAGCAGTTTTTAATCTACAAAAGAGAATATGAATATTATGGCAACTATGGTCAGATACAAAAGTGACAATAACAGCATTCATATTTAAATTATGAGCATTTCTGTTCACAATTAGCTGTAATCTACTACGATTTTTTTTTTCATTTTAGTCTACTCAAATATGTGTTTTGGCCTAATAAAATACAAATGTATTTAAGAGATCAACTCAATAATTATCTAAACGAGACATACTTGAAAACATTTCATATATAGCATTATATTAATATATTTTGTTTACACAGAGTATATGTATGACTAGCTGTCATTCATAAATACGAGACTAAGTGCGTCATCAGCTCGTATCTGGACCAATGATTGTCAACAGTGTCCCGGTGTGGTTTAGCTAGTATTCGACCATTAAAACGACTAGTTAAGTTAACTAGCATGCTTCGTAATTCCATAGCGCCCTGTTAGCAAACAATGGAGCTGCATTACAGCGGCCATTACAGCGATAGAAACAGGGCTGAAAACATTCAAACACTCAATTAAATTAAATCAAGAACACTGTACCGAGGTCTAAAGTATACAGACCTCAGTTATGTTGCTTATTGTAGCTTGTGTGGAGACTGTTTCACAACCACTCACGCATACAAACTCCCTCTCAATTCACAACACGTGACATCACTTCCGCCGAGCGTGGTAAAGATGCTAACATAAAAGTCCGTTTTAATTTAACCCTACATTAATGATAAATCCTAATTTATTAAATTTATTAATACTAAACGGCATTTAATTTGTTGATTAAAATGTATCAATAAACGTATTTGTACAATATTCCACATACAAAATAAAATAGGAAAACCTAGAGGAGTTTTTTTTTGGAACTTGGTTAATCCCCTTTTCGTAAATATTGCATTAAAACCAAAGAAATACGTAAAAGAATGTCCTGTTAAATCATTAATTGCAAGATTTATGTTCTTTTTGTAAAAGTGGGAAAGAGGTGTTAACGCATTTTTTTTTTTTTTTTTTTTTTTTTTGAAGCAAGATTGTCCAAAATTTCTGGAAGGAACTGCCAGAATTTATCTTTAATTTAGTAAAAATTAAATACTACTTTACTTTAAAGTATATTATTGTGTATTATGAAAACAATGTTAACAAAAGTCTTGAATACATTGCTAATTTATGTGTACTGTTGGCAAAATTAGCAAAAATATTTAAACTCATCCCCAATATTTACGTTGTTTAAATTAGAATTTGATTGCTTCATTATTGTGATGATTAGTTGTAATTTCATAGGGTAACACAGGGGGTCAGTAGTGTGGCTGGGGGCGATAAAAAAAAGGTATGGAAAAGAAGAAGGTGGTCAAAGAAATAAAGAGACACAGAAAATGTTCATGAAAAGTGGCAGTTTATTTCATGCACAATAACGAACAAAACAATTATATTCTCGTTAAAGATTGAAAATTGTTAAAGATCAAAAAGTAATTATGTTTAAAATATTTTGATATTATTTTTGGATCCCCATGCTACTAATGAAGGTTTTTCCTTGTTTTGTAATATTGTATGCTATGTTAGTTACTTGTTCTATCTGCAATAAAAAAGGTCAGTTTTAATTGGAAAAACATTCAGAAAAAACATATGGAGGTTATCAAAAATCTAAAAACAAAATGCTTTAATTTACAAACTAAGCTGTCAGTCTCTTTGTCAATCAGTCTTTTCCCTTTCTCACTGCTATAAGCACAAAATGAAAAACCAAAATGTTGATCAATAGCCTTTCTTCGGTACTTGTTTTTAATAAGCCTAGATGTTGTAATTTTCCACCTACACAGCTTTAGGGTTTTCTTTGAAATGCCATCTGACAAGTCTAGCATTTACCAGGCAAACAGTTCCCCTTTCTTTCGGGTGCATGACAAGATCAATCTTAGTGTTCAAACAATTTAACCTTTTGCCCATTTCCCTGTTCCAATCTCAGCATGCATGTTTTTGATTCCAATAAACTCTATACTTTTATTTTTTTATTGTCCTCAGGAATGATCTAAATACTTTCAGTTCATGATTATGTGTCTTGTATCATTTTATGAATATATTGTCCTTGGAATGTACAAAACCCATCTTTGAAACATACTTTTCAATGATGCAAAGAATTTTCACTAATGACTTCATTTTAAAGTGCATGTCAAAGGAGAATCTTTAGACACGCTCAAATGTGACTTTCCATAGCTCAGTCAGTGTGTTCATGAAAATAACATGAAATGACTTTAGACTGAATTGCAAATCTCTGATTGGCTGTTCAGTTGAATGGCACAGCATAGTTATGAAGCCCTTTGTCTGTTCAATGATTTTGCAAACAGCCTAACACACAATATTCATTCACGTGCATTTTTTCATATTCTTTAAACTGTAGCTTGAGATGTCAGACATTGTTTTTTATTTCTTAATTTCTGGAGGTGATACAGAAACAACAGTTCTCAGTCAAAACGCAGAGGTATAGTTATAGAAACACAGATAGGTAAGATTTCTTCTGTTATTTGAGGATTTATTGACGAGGTTGTGATCATATGACCTCCACATATATGGCTGTGTCAGAGTCTATTGTGACGTTGGTTGGTCTCTCCCGTGGCTCTCGCTGTCGTCTGGCTGCTCGTCTTTGTCTCTTATGTATCTGCAACACAGAGACGGCTGTTTTTCAGAATCAAATGCATCATTAATACACATGCCTTTATATAATAAATACAGATGGCATTTTGCTGGTGTGATACTTCTCAGATTGGCGACATATTTGATATTTTCCCCCTATGACTTTCACTTATAACATTAATAAATACATAAAAACAAAAAAATAAATATATTTTTTACATTTTCAATGAATGCGCTTTTAGACTTGTAGGAATACATTTTCAAATAATGTCCCTAAATTGTCTTGGCTCAAAACATACCAATCTTCATCATCGCTTTTTACCTGTTTGCTTCGTACAAAAAGTGGAGTGCTGTTCTGATAGATGAGCTGGTAACTGCCGTTGGTGTAGATGTTCGTGACCTCACTGCAGTTAATGTAGAGCGGCATGCGCTCCTGATAGATGCCCAGACTCTCTGGATGTATTGCAGGAGGTCTGTAGGCCATGACACGTCTCCTTTTCAACAAGAAAAGAGCTCAGATGTAATTTACACTTAATGTCTGATGAGATTTGTCAAACATGAAACTGAATGGTTAATGACATAAGCACATGATCAAACATTAGTGAGAAGGATCTTACTGTCTGTTTGTGCAGCAACAGCAGTAAAATATTAGAAGACTCAGCAGCAGAAGGAAAAACACAGCACATGCTGTCGGGATTACAATCCATTTCGGATGAACTGTGGAAAAAAACAACTTCCTCATTATCATGCACATTGAATGAATAATGAATATGCAAACTTTGTTTTTTACACGTATGTATATATATATATATATATATATATATATATATTATATATATTAGGGCTGTCAAAATGATTAATCGCGATTAATCGCATCCAAAATAAAAGTTTACATAATATATGTGGGTGCACTGTGTATAATTATTATATATATATATAAATACACACACATGCTTGTATATATTTAAGAAATATTTTCATGTATATTCTGTATATAGATTTATATATAATATATATAATATAATAATATAATAATTTTTATATATATAAAAAATTATAAATAATTTTTTTCTTAAATATACATGTGTATGTGTGTTTTATATATATATATATATATATATATATATATATATATATATATATATACAAAATAATTATACACAGTGCCCCCACAAATATTATGTAAACACAAACCTTATTTTGGATGCGATTAATCGCGATTAATCATTTTGACAGCCCTAATATATATATATATGTATGTGTGTGTGTGTGTGTGTGTGTGTATGTGTTTGTGTGTGTGCATATATATATATACTGTATATACACACACATATACACATATTTCTGTCAGGACCACACTGTAAAAAAAAATCTTTTCATGATTAATAATCACAACATTTTTTCTTTTGTCAAATCAACTTATAAATAATTTATTTAGTTCAGATAACACATATTTTTGAGTTTCTGGTGATTAAATCATTCTCCTTCATTGTATTAACTCACTTTTTCAAGTTCAATGAACTTAAACTTTTTTTTCAATTAACTTTTAAGGCAACCAGGTTTACTTTTAAACCAACAATATTTGTTACAGTGCACTATCGTCAAATAAGATTGACAATTAGCATACAGTTTGGATTGGCGGTATGGTTCTGTTTTTACACCATTACCACAAATATTGTCATGACTTTTCTAGTTTTTTCTACTCTTTTTTGTTTAATTTCCTGTCCTGATTTTTGGAATAATCTGTAGAATGGATTTAAACACTAAAGTTGTGTTAAAGAGAGCTGTTTTTACTCCACTCTAGAAGCATCATTATATTATCAACTATTATATTTAATAGTATAAAACTATTATTGGCAGATAAAAGCATAATTTTATTACCAAGTATTATATTTAATAGTTTAAAACAGAAGAATGTGCAGAAGGAAGAAAATAATTCCACAGAAAAATAATATAATAGGGGTTAGAAATCTTCATATTTGTCCTAACTATCCTCTAAATGTTATTTTTTCAGCTGTGACGTACCATCATGAGCCTCATATAGTGTGTGAGAGTCGTTTCCCAGTGAGTTGACTGCGTAACATTCCACCGGCAGAGGAGCGTCTGCCAATCCACTGAGAGTCGCCATCAGTATATGGTTGAAATAAGAAAAAGAAGCGTTATATGTGTCCGGCAGGTGAGACCCGTTCACGCTCCAGGTGACAGCGGGACGAGGGTTCGAGTCCACGGCACAGAAGCAGGACAGCAGCGTCCCGTCCCAATCACAGGACGAGTTGGACAGAATCGCAGGAGCGTCTGCAGGTACAACATGAGACAAACAAAACAGGACTATAAAGGACAGAATACAGAATGTCATTTTGTATCATGTTTTACAGGTTTTTACAGCAGGCTTATTATTATAGCTAAAAAAAAAAAAACTAGAACCATTAACTTGAAATAAAATAAACATTAACTGGAATAAAATATAAACAATTTAATTTTTTATAGTTGCCAACATTTCTCATTTTAATTTAGTTTAAATGCATGTACTAAAATAAAAATAAAACTGAAAAAATACTATATAGAGATATTTTTAAAAATAAAAAAACTACTAAAATGACCAAAAAAATTACTAAAACTTTAATTAAAAAAAAAAAGTTTCTCAATGATACTGGTCTACAGAGCACCTAAGAGTCAATGATGATGGGAAAAATATGAGGAAAAATACATTTCAATGCTTTTTCAAAGTTCCCCATTGAGACTTTTTGTTCACCCAAAGCATTTTCAAATTCTTAAAAAAAAAAAAAAAAAAAAACCTAACCCTAACCCTTTTTCTAAATTCTTAAAAAAAATCTTAAATTCCTAATTTTTTTGTTTCAAATTCTTAATTTTTTTTCCAAATTGTCAACAAAAATGTTTCCTTTTGTATTTCACATTTGCTGGATTTGAACCACCAGATAAAGAACAAATAATGACAGATCGTATGAAATAAGTGTGTAAACTACTAAAGCACGAGGCAAGAGGCTGTGTTGACTCACATTGCACGTTGAGGCCCGTGAGGCGAGACGTCGCCCGTCCCAGTCTGTTGGCAACGGTGCACTGAGCGCGTGTGTCTCGGGTCACGTTGTAGATGCGGACGGTGGAAGTGCGTTTGGGGAGGATCACCGTTTTTCCCGACTGAACGGTTGACCACTGGAATTCAAACGCCGGCGGGTCGGCCTTACAGGAACAACTCAGCAGAGCATTTCCTCCGACCCGGACAGACGTCGTGAGGACCTGAATGGAGACGTCTTTGGGAGGAACTGTGTGGAGACCAGAAACGTTTAGAACTGCGTTAGATCAGGAGTTCTCAACCAGGGGGACTCAAGATGATTTAAAATAAAACAAAGTAAACTTTAAAATAAGTAAAAACTACTGAAAATCAAGATGAAAGCTGATATCTGTCACAATTTTCATTTTCAAGGACTTTTAATTTGCTCATCTTTTGTTGCCCGTTTCCTGTTTTCCTTTGTTCCCGCCAATCAGTCTCCTTGGTTACTCATTAATTAGATCCCACCTGTTAGTTTTCAGTTTGTCGTCTTGTATATTTAATCCATTTGTTGTGTTTCACCACTATTATTGTCTATTTGATTGATAAACAATGTTTATATTTGAATTACTTCATCAATCTTCTTCATCCTCGGACTCAACTTTACAGTCTCATTTTTCTTATTTTAACTATAGCTCAGAAACACAATTTTCACACAAAACCTGGATATATTAGGGAATTTCTAAAAGTGTGATTTATAGACCAGGAAAAGTCATGGAAATTAATATTTTATCAGTGCTTAGAAATTGCTATGTGTAGCCAAATAAATAACTATAAAAAATCATTGAAATAATAAAAAAGTAACAAATAGTAAATCAGGTAAATTCGTTGATAATAAAACGTGTAAAACTTTATTATAAACTAGGGCTGTCAAACTATTTATCGCATCCAAAATAAAAGTTTGTGTTTACATAATATATGTGGGTGCACTGTGTATAATTATTTTTTTTATATAAAACACACACACACGTGCTTGTATATAGCTTATTTAAGAAATATTTTCATGTATATACTGTGTATAGATTTATATATAATTTATATTATATATAAATATAAATATTTTATATATAAATAATATTTTTTTCTTAAAAATATATGCATGTGTGTGTATTTATATATTTACTAAGTAATTATACACAGTGCACCCACATATATTATGTAAACACAAACTTTTACTTTGGATGCGATTAATCGCGATTAATCGTTTGAAAGCCCAATTATAAACTTTAATATTCTGGATTTTTTTAATTAAATATTATTATAAATATCATAGGCTAATATTTATACAAATATTGAATTAAACTAATTTAAATGGCCACCCCTAGTGTTTACAAATAAAATATTTGAAATTGAGCAGCTTTGTATTTACAACAGAATCTCTTAAAGGGTCTTCATGGTTTTTGACAATGATGGGCCTTGAAGTTGAAGTAAAAATGGTTTTGCACTTTGGATGTTATTATACCATTTAAAATGAACTTTTTTGCAACTAAACACAACTTTTTCTCAAATGCAGCATTTAAGTTCTACATAACCACTGAATTTCCATGGCTTTTCTGCTTGTTTGTGATTAGTAAATAATGATCTTTGACATCTTACAGTGAACGAGGATCTCTCGGGTGGCTGAAGATCTCCTGTTCTTCTGATAGTCCACCTCACACCGCACTCTGGGGTTTGTGTGTTGCGGGACGGTAAAGGACAGCGAGGTCCACATGACCGGTAACTGACCCGGGTCACGCTGCAGCTCCGTGTCTCCGTGAACGCTGCTCCCGCCCTGATCGCCTCGCTCCCACTTCCACTGCATATGGGGGCGTTCGGACGGGCAGCTGACCCTCACTGAACAGTTCAACATGACCTGCTGACCCGGCTTCACGGGCCCCGGGTCAGTGACCTCAGGCGGCTCTGGCGTATCTGATGATGAGACACATGATTCATACACATATTCTGTGTTATTAGATGTAAAATCACATGAACATCATTTAATGTGCAGTGAGCGATTTCTGAGAAACGCTGTTGAAATTTGAAATCACCAAAACAAATACGCCCCTACCCAAAAGAATCACAAACCTATCTTGATAGCTCCGCCCCAAAACGCTGTGTAGCACAGCACCTCCCCCTCATGAGTGGACACGCCCCTTACAGCAGATTGGCTACAAGTGTGTTTTGTGTTTTGGCGCTGGTTCCGATTAACCTTCGACAGCATTTGTCAAAAATTACGTACTGCACCTTTAATACACTTTTGTAGTTTTTATTCATATTTTGAATTAGTTTAATTTGTTGATTTATTTTGATGTCTTCCATCATCATCTGTCTTTGGTATTTCTTCTAGTTTTTTAATGTCTATTTATTTTTATTGTTACTTTGAATTAGTTTTTATTCTTATACTTTCCATTTTATTGTTAGATAAAGTTATAATTTTTAGTTATTATATCTATGTAGTTTTTATTAATATTTTGAATTTATTCAAATATTTTTTGTTTTCATTTAAGTTAAAGTTGTAGAAATTTTGTTTTTTATTTGTCAATATTATTAATATTATCTTTAAAATATAGGCTATCTATATAGTGTCTAAAAATATTTTTAATTTAAGCAATGTGTGCTTTTTGTGATTTTTTATAGCCTATTTTTTTTTTATTTCAGTTTTAATTAGGCTACTTCAACCGAAACTTTACGAAAATGTAAAAATGTTGCTTAGCAACATACTCAAATAATTTGTTATTTGCTCTAAATTAGGTTTTGTATTTTTTTACATTTCAGTTAACACTTATTATTTCTTAAACAACATTTTTAAAACAATTAAAAAACGGTTTTATGTGTAACTTATTTACATCAGGTTAGTAGCCTAGGCTACAACATTAGCATACCAGTGACGCTGACGTTGATTTTGGTGCCCACCGCCCATGACCTTTGACCCAGCTCCCTCATCTGGAGTTCATATGTGTTCTGGTCTTCTGTCCTGATTCTGGCGATGTTGATGGAGCAGTCCCCGGAGCTGAGGTTCCCCGCGAGGAACGTGCGGTCTCTGAAGTGTGGATGAATCGCGTCCCCGCGGTGATTGCTGAACACTGTCGGTCTCAGCATCATGAAGTAGGTGGTCGGGGTTCTCGTGAGCCGAACCTCCATCCGCGTTGCGCTGGGAACCGGGCTGAAGGAGCAGGGCAGTACGAGGCACGATCCCTCCAGGACAAACACTCTCCCAGGGGCAGAAAGGGAGACAGCAGGTGTCGCCCTCCACAGGCATGCTGAAACAGAGAAGAAA
This sequence comes from Cyprinella venusta, assembly GCA_038021265.1. Taxonomy (NCBI): domain Eukaryota; kingdom Metazoa; phylum Chordata; class Actinopteri; order Cypriniformes; family Leuciscidae; genus Cyprinella; species Cyprinella venusta. The sequence goes on from CM075874.1 coordinate 31,243,528, forward strand.
CGGTTTACACAACCATCAAAAATAAGGCTATATGTAACACTTTAGAACAAGCTTCCCATTTGTTAACATTAGCATACATCAGTTAACTTGAAACTAATAAAGAGGATACTTCTGCAGCATTTAGTTCATTTTAATGGTCACACTTTAGATTAGGGTCCAGTTCTCACATATAAATATTAGTTACAACTTGCCACAATAATCTCTTAATTACTGCTTATTAATATTTAGTGAGGTAGTTGTTAAGTTTAGTTTTTTTTGGGTAAACATTGGGTAGGATTAAGGATGTATGGTCATGCAGAATAAGGTGTGCATTATAAGTAATAATAAACAGCCAATATCCCAGTAATATGCATGCTCATAAGCATAGTGAGAATGAGACCCTAAACTAAAATGTTAACTTTAAATTTCAACAATTACTGATTTATACCAAAATAATAGAAACACTTATTAGGTCCACTTAGTTAACATTATTTAATGCATTTATTTACTAATATTAAGTATGAGTAATATATTTGCTACACTGTTTTTTAATCTTTGTTAGCTTTAATTAATAAAAAATATAATTGTCATTGTTAGTTCATGTCAGCCCAGGTCCACTAAATAATATATCAGACACATCTTTTGATTTTAATCATGTAGTAAATGTTTAAATTAACATCAACTAAGATTAATAGATGCTTTAGAAGTATTTTTCATTGTCATTTTAGTTAACTAAAGTTTATATAACCTTATCATAAAGTGTCAAAGTTGTATCTGTTATTATTATTATTTTTTCATGGATCTTTACATGAATGATGAACTATTTTTATTAACACATTTTAATAAAAACTAACGTGTATTGCTGATGTATTAACTAACCTTATTGTAAAGTGTTACTAGTAATTCTGTTAAACCAGTTTAGAGATATGCATGACTTAACAGATGCAAAAGAAGACTGATATTTCACAACTCTTTGCCAAAATTAGCTCATTGAAACTGCACTATAATAAATGACTTCCTAATGAGAATATTAAACTCACTGCTTTTAAGATCTTCACGTGTAAAAAAAAAAAAAACACTTCTGATCAGTCTTGCATTGTGACAAGAGCATTTCACAATACAGTCAAATATAGAAAAGGGAAGTTATGAAGTGTCTGAGTTTGCATTCATGGAGCACATGCTCAAATACAGTCACATGCATTTAGTGAACATTAACATTCTGTATTATTTATGTGTTAAATTTTATTTAATGATGTGTGGAAAGAGAGCATGTAAGAATTAAATGCATGGTTAGAATTGAGATGATGTTCAGAGAAATTTGGGATTTGTTCATTCGGATTTTGATTTGATTTTGACAGATATAGATCAGGGCAGATATACTAAAATCTCACTCACCTGTCATCACAGTAAAGAGCCCAATCGCTGCGTCCAGAGCCATGAGACACGCCAGCCGGAGGGACGACACTGCACAGTGGACAGACGCTGCCTGCTGGGGATTTTCTGCTCTTTTTCTGTTTTAAAGGGAAGTCCAAACTGGAGGTCTGGCATCTTTCGTAATGCTTTTCCATGACGTTCTTGCTCCAACATCTTGACTACATTGCATTCAAGGAACACAAGGTTGTTATAATAATTCAGTAAAAATACAGTCAAAATTTAAACATATTTACAAAACAACGTGTAGGCGTAACTGTAGTTAAAATAGGACATTCCGACAGCCCTTTTCTGCTGAATTAGCAAGGCCATGTTGCTACTAAAATCTGTTTGTACTTTTAATATACTGACATCTACTGTATATATGTAACATATACATTTAATTTAATAGTCAACAATAATATTGATCTGCATGCATTGGCACTATTATACAAGAGCTGGACGATGATGGTTTACTCCAGAGCAGAAATATATATATATATATATATTAAATTAATACTTTAAAAAAAATAAAAATCAAACATCACTGAACTTACTTAAGCTGGACTGTGATGCTATTTACTTCTCAAAACAAATTTTTTGCATTATTTTCCTGTTATCTCTTTAAAGCTGATTTGAAACAATATGTATTGTAAAAAGCGCTATATAAATAAATGTGACTTGACTTAAATCCACCATAACACTGGTGGTATAGAGAAAAAACCTGTGATGATTCAAAGTCATTATAAGTTGCTTTTCCACAAATATACACAGTGTACACACAAATACAAAACACCAAAGTGGTTGGAAACAAGACACTAAAATAATTCAATAAACAAATGAAATAATAAGAAGGTATACTGAATGTAATTATCAACAGAATTTTAAGACTATTATTACTGTTTTTTTTTGTTTGTTTTTTTACAATTGCTTGATTTTTTTACTTTGCAGGAATTATTATGTCATATTTGTCAAAAACTAATTGTGTTATTCTTTGCATTTTTATTAGTATTATTTTGCAAAGTTAATTTCCCCATGTGCTCAGCAGTGACTCACTCTCACATTTTAACTTATTTCCTCTCTAACTCTAACGCTTCCTCCTCATACATGTTGTGAACATTCAGTGTTTAGATTCTGGCTAGGACTGAATCAATACACCAATGCCTCAATTTCTAATTCTAATGAGTAATTTGTTCCTGCATTAAGTGAGAATAATCATAGTTGTACTATATCAACAATAGCACAGTAACCTATAGTATTTGTAGTAAACACACAGTAACCACATATCTATTGTTGCAACTACTGTTTTTTTAACCATGCTATTTGCAGAAAAACCATGGTAATAAAAATCAATCTGCCGAAGAATATGGTTAAAAGTATAAAGTTATAATAACAAACATCATGATTGGTTTTTTTTCTTAAAATAAATTTGGGTTTGTTTGGTGTATGTACGTTTATGACGCTTATATGATGATTATACGTCCATTTATGGAGTTTTAAAGGACTTTTATTTTGAAAGCACGAGTGCGTCAGTTGGAGTTGGGTTGTTGTGCTTCCGTGTTTTGTCATTTGATGGATTGTTTCACTTGCGTTTTGAGGAGTTTTTGAGATTTCCACTTCGCCGAAAGGAAGATTTCAGAGCTCAAATACAATTCAACACTCTGTTGTACAAACCAAATCATCCACAGTATGGATGAATCCCGAGTTTTTGGGTCGATGTCGGTCTTCCTACTGTTGTGTGTCGCATTCAGCAGCGCTACTGCGCTAGCAACAACTACAGCTAAACCTACAACTCCTCCACCTGTTCACAAACGTATGTTGTACTTGCTTGTGTCTTCCTTCTTAGTCTATATCTCTATACTCTGAAAAAGTCAGTCTGAAAATGCTTGTCATGTAAATCTTGTAAATATATTAATATATAAATATTATTATAGTATGTCTATAATTAATATATACATATTTCAATATTTTTTTTATAATTTATGTAATGTATTTGATATAAAACTGTTACAATTTAATGTCAGCGGTGTTAGTCATCTATATAAGAATATAAAAACACTAAAAGGACTTTTATGAATAACACATAAGTTAAGTTGAAGTAAGTTACATATTTTGTGACTTTTGTTTTATTTGTCAGTTGTGTTACTCTTGTATGCCATTTATGCTTGGTAATCTAGTATGTGATTTTTAAGGAAGCCCATTTCTGCCACATAATAAATAATATCATCCTTTGGTAGATCATAGTTATGACATAAATAGTCAAAATTGTGATATAAAAAGTCATATAGTCAATAATTAGGATTTACCAAAGCCTTATTTTTTTCATCTGGAGGAAATGGCCCTCCTTAGATGTTCATATCGTGGTAGATTTAAAGGGGTAGTTCACCCAAAAAACAAAACATCATAATGGACTCACCCTCAATTTGCCCCAAACCTTTATTAGTTGAACACAAAATAAGATATTTTGAATGATGTTGGGAACCATTGAACCAAACAGTTGACTTCCATAGTTAGAAAAAAAAATACTATGGAAGTCGATGTCTGCTGTCAATTGTCTGGAACAACCAACATTCTTTAAAATATCTTCTGTTGTGTTCAGTAGAAGAATGAACTATCCCTTAACAAAGTTAAGCATAAGTTAGTTATGCTTAATGATCTCTGCCTGTGAGTTTCCAGCTCATCTGGGTCATTATTTGGCTAAATTCAGCTCTTTAATCTCAGAGTGAAAGTCTTTTTATGTCAGTGTTTTGTTCTGATATGCTTTTATTCTCACCCCAGCATGCAATACACTGACTTCCTGTGATACCTGCCTCGCCAATGTTTCGGTAAGACCATATACTGCTCATTTACTTTTTATTAGCTAGCTTGATCACTCCTTTTTTTGCACTGCCATCTGAACGTTTCAAAAATGAATATTGTATTTTAGGGAAATATTTATATATGGCAGATTAATCTACTCAGACACTCTAGTTTTATTAATTATAACTATTATTAACACAAAAACTTGTGTCATGAGTATTTTAAAGAGACACAAACCAACTAACACTGCTAAACATACATAAACAGTTCGTCAAATGATATGTGCTTGTGCCAGTTTGGTGTCTGTAATTTTATAATAATTAAATGATGATTATACTTTCGTTTTATCTTTTGAAATGGTGATATCAGACTGATTTGTGTCATTTGACAACAAACCAACAGCACAAAACAGCATCAAATGCATTGATGATAATGTTTGAGCTGCTGTGTGTGTCTCTTATGCAGAATGAGGCTTTTAATAACAAAAATTATTTTAATAAATGTTTTTGCCAACAGTGTTTGTGGTGCCAGACCAACAACAGCTGCACAGATTATCCCGTGTCGTATGTGATTCCTCCGGCGTCGGTGTGTAAACTCTCTCAGGCCCGCTGGGGTGTTTGCTGGGGTGAGTTTGATGTGTGTTCATGTTCTATCATGTAACACAAGCTAATATCTATAAGATGCACAATATACATGATGATTTCTATTACACAGCCAGCCGTTGAGACGATGGAAGCAATACTTTCACATTCGTGAAGTGAGATTTGCATTCAGGGCTGAAAGTCCCTTAGCTCAACTTCCTTTAAAAGACAGGGGAGATTTTATAATGTCATGGCACTTTTTATAAGTCCTGAGGACATTAAATTCAGTTATTGTGCAGATCTCTTGATATGTGATTCTGATAGGTCAGTCATGGTTTTCATTGGTTAAATATTCCTGAATGATGACCTTTGTCCAGTGCAACACAATATAATGAGTGATCTTCTGTTTCCTACCACTAATATTAAACTTGTTAGAATGATTCTTTATGGTTGAATTTTAATACTAAATACTAAAAGTATTTTTTTTTTCTGAAAATTTTGTTTTAGTTTTAGCACTTCAAGTTAAACTTATTTCAGTTAGATTAAATGTCAAGGCAAAATATTTCTAATTTTCATTTAGGTTTTATTGGTAATTTTGTTATGTTATTTTGTCCTTATTATTATTTTTTTAAAATCTATAATTAAATTTATTGGTAACGCTTCCTTTTACAGTCCAGTTACCCATGTAAATACTATGTACTTATTTTAATAACTATAATTACTGGGTTATAACTAGTACTAACCCTGAACCTACCCCTAAACCTACCCCTGTTCCATGTACTTACCTTATATTAGCAGTACTTTCTAGGTAAGTACACTGTAAGTACTGTACTGTAAAAGGAAGTGTTACCAATTTATTCTTATTTCAGTAATTGTAGTACTTCAACTTAAAGGGGATAGTTCACTTTGAAATTAATTTTTGATATGTTTTAGCTTACCTCAAGGGCATCCAAGATGTAGGTGTCTTTGTTTCCACAGTAGTTTCAATTTTGATATTTTTAGGTCAAACCGTTAGGGTCTGTCAGTCATATAATGGAGGTCTATGGTCACCACCTCAAAGAGCATGCACAGAGAAGTCCAAATTAAACATGATTTAATGACTCGTAAATGTAAGTACACATTGATGGCCTAAGACACGAAACAAGCGGTTTGTGTGAGAAAACGAACAGTTATTTATACATTTATATTGTTTTTACCTCTTGTAACCTAAGGCCGCGGGCGCTTCGGTCTGTGCAAGCATCTTATCTTTTGCGCGGTTGCGAAAATAATTCAACGTTGTCTGTTGATATTGTGAAATTGTCGGTAACGCTTCCTTTTACAATCCAGTTACCCATGTAAACACTATGTACTTATTTTAGTAACTACAATTACTGGGTAATAACTAGTACTAACCCTGAACCTACCCCTAAACCTAACCCTGTTCCATGTACTTACCTTATATTAGCAGTACTTACCTTACACTGTAAGTACCCTGTAAGTACTGTACTGTAAAAGGAAGTGGTACCAAATTGTCTTCAATTGCAATATCCTGGATATCTAAATATGTTTCGATCTTCACAATGAAGGTTAACACTTCTGAAATCTCAGTGTAAACAATAAGTGACGTACATGCACGAGAAATCACTTCTGGCGCTTTTGTAACCTCTTGTTTTAAGTTTTCTATGATGCATCGCATCGCTCATGCTCACATGATAACAATAAAAACTTTGCATCTCTTCAGTCATGAGAACTTTCCTGTCTTTTGCGCTGTGGGCAAATGTCCAGCAGATGTCAGTAGTGCTTCAGTAGATCTGTACATGTGATGTTCAGTGTTGTGATTTGCTGTTGTTTTGTGTTGTGCCAGTGAACTTCGAGGCTCTGATCATTGCGATGGCCGTGGTGTTGGGAACGCTGCTGCTGGCGATCGCTGTGTGTTGCTGCTGCTGCTGCTGTAAACGCAGACGCTCATCAAGGTGACAGACTTCACTCAACCCACACACACATACATTAGTTAACAGAAGACGCCTTATGCATCAGTGCCTCTTTTCTTTAAATAGTCACATTCACACTATCAGGTTTCACTTCCAACTCAGAGCTTTGATGCGTTCTGTGTTAATATTAACCCTGTAAAGCATGCTATATCTATTTTTAAAAAAAAATAAAACAGTTTATTGAACCTTCAGACAAAAGAGCTGCCCAAACTGCTCAAAAATATGCAATTTAGTGCAGGTGCTGATATTCATATGGCCAAAAAGATCAAATTCTAGCTAGTAATGTAAATCAATGAAACCAATAATATGTTTTGGTAATATAATATTTAAATTAGAGCTCGGCCGATAAAGGATTTTGAAGGCCGATACCGATACAAATATTGAGTTTTAAAATCCAATATTCCGATTTATCGGCCGATATTTTTTATTTATTTTTATTTTTTTCCAGAAACGCTCAACCCTAACATAGTTATTTGTAGTTATATATGAGTTTTAACTGAAATAATATGATAAAGCATTTTAAAAAAGAAACTTGTTTCTTTTATTGTCACAACAGAATATATTAAAGTTCTGAAAAATAAAATAATAATTAGTCCCTACATTGCCTTATAAGCTACCTTGTAATTACAATGTCAGGTTAGCTTGTCTATGATGAGCCATAATTTAGCAATAACGTCATATTGCAAATTGTAAAACATACATTTTCAATATAACAGACCAAGGAGAGACGATTGAAGCGTGTTTCGTCCATTTTTATTTAATTTTTGAAATATTCATTTATCGGCCATTATAACTGCCGATACCGATAGTTTGGAAAATGTCTAATATCAGCCGATAATATCGGTCTGGCTAATTTAAATGCTCTGTATGGGTAAAGCATATAATGCAATGCAATATAATGATGATTGAGAGAAAAAACATTCCTTATAACCCTGATGGATCTTAACAGATACTTACATTTGAACATGATTTATGTATGAATAATTAAGTAAGCCTAAGTTGCTTTCATCTTGAAGTTTTACCAACGATATTACAATTATTCTTTTACAATATTAAAGTCATTTTTACACTTTATAAAAGTCAGTAAAGATTTCACAACAAAAAGACACATGAAGCTTGTTTTTACAAACAAGTGACATACAATGGTACTAAACAAGTGGTATACAATGATACAAAGGCCTTTTACCCGCTAAAAAATCATAAAGTATCAGTCAGACGGCAAAAAGCATTTGATTGTGTACAACAGTTTTTTTTTTTGCAAAGTTTTGATCATGTTAATCATTTAGAGAAACTTTTGTATCAAATATGATACAGTAGCTGAACACAGTTACATTTTGTAGTGGATATATTTATTGAAGAATGGATGTATTCCCCACAGAGAGGATATTTGTATTTGACGGGTTGTATAGGGTATGACTGTGTCAGTCCGTCACAGAGATGATTTCATTTGGCAAGCCGTCCATCGGCTTACCGACCTCATGTCAATCACACATCTCATGTGATGAAAACAGACGTGTGTTACTCAAAGCAGTACCTCTTATTAACACATACTCAGCTCACGTGAGCTTGGCATGAATGTGGAATGTAATGCTTTGTGGTATCGAGACTCACAGTTCAGTTTAATTTTTTGTTCTCTTTCTGAGTAAAGGATAATTTGTTGTGGTTGATCATCGAAGGGGAATTCCTGTGCCTGGAGTTTCAGTTTCAGTGATGACCTAAAGGTGGTTCTCCTGAAGCTGCTGATTCTCTGATGAATTAGTATAAATGTCAGATTCTAGTACTAGTTGTTCATATTATTATTATTATTATTATAAATATTATTATTATTTGCAGTGGCAATGTTCATAGAGCCGAAACTGCTTTTAAAGCAAGTTAACAATGTTTTTATTAGAGCCAAACCGATATATCGGCCGATATTAGGCATTTTCCAAAATATCGGTATCGGCAGTTATAATGGCCGATAAATGAATATTTAAAAAATAAAATAAAAACAGACGAAACACGCTTCAATCATCTCTCCTTGGCCTGTTATATTGAAAATGTATGTTTTACAATTTGCAGTGTGATGTTATCTATTGCTAAATTATGGCTCATCATAAACTTAGCTAACCACAAAGCTAGCTAATGCCACTATCATCAGTGGAAGACCGCTAACGTTAACATTAATGAGCTTGGAAACAACAATGAACTTTTTCTGCCTAAATAAAGCAATGATTACTGTATTTATAACTAGCATATCTCTAGTTACAGTCCCAGCATTGTAAAATGTAAGTTATACTTGCGAGGAGTGAACATTTCACGTTGTAGTCCAAACGAGTCCTTCATTGTAGTTCTTGAAAAGTGGATTCTGTATTGAGCTTTGTAACCTTGCAGATCTTATTTATGCTCAAACTAAAGTTGATAAAGTGAAAAAGAATAATAAATAGGACCCCTTTAATGAGTTGAGAGCTCACTGACGTACTGACTGAGGAGCTAAACCGTATATTTAGATGCTCATCCAATAACAATTACAACCCATTTCATAAAATATGTTCAAGCTGATCTCGTTTTGACTGTAAAACTGTCGACAAGGACTGAATTTGAGCTATAAATTCTCTCTTTTGTTATTGGTTAATAAATATGATTAAATAAGCTTCATTGGTCAACAACAACAGGCCCAGGTTATATTTCACCCCAACCTCAAAAATAAAGTGATAAGAATATATTTTGCATAAAAAATAAGCTTACTTATAAGAAACATTACGATTAGTTTGCATTGCAACATTATTTTCATGATATTTAACATTAAATATGCCACCTAAAAAGCAAAAATAATTAATCTCTCTTATATTAAAGTAGTGATATTTATGTTGGTTTATTTTCAGTTTTGACCGCGATGATGAGCAGTTTGCCCGTCGAAGAGAAGAGATCAGACAGCGAGCAGATGAGCGGTAAGTAAATCTCAGACCTCAGATCTGGCAGGCACCTGTTAGTCGTGGATTCGCTCACACAATGTGTGTGTGTGTGACTCAATCGGTTCATTACGTGTGTTGTGTGTAAATATGTCTGTAGGGTCTTTCAGCAGCTGTGCTGCACTAACAAGGTCATTTCTGTGTCAAGCACTCGAGGGGGAACAGAAATCTCCTTTTGAACTCGAGAGCTCAGATTAACCAAGATCAGATATCTCTGCAGGGTCTTGACGGATTGTGTGTGATGCATCTGACGTACAAATGTGCTTTTGTTCAGTATTTTTTTGTCTGTCACAACAGTGTGTTTCTTTAGTGCGTACGTATCGTTTAGAATGATTTTTGCAAACTGTAGCACAGTGCATTCTGGGAGTCTTATACATTTTTACTGCATGACAATTGAACATGTGCATTTGGAGTAAATCGATTATTTAGTTTTTTTTTTTAAAGAAGATTTGAAAAAATAATAACCTACACTCTTATTTGATAAGCAATGGTTAGGTTTATTAATATTTGTTTCTTTTTTGTTGATGTTGTTGTATAAGTTAATTATATTCTAACATTTTTGTTGTCTGCCGTAAAAGTACCATAAAAGTATTTTTCTCTTTGAATATTCTTTGCTCAAAAATGTTACATTGTGTAAGTAGAATTAGTTGCGACTGGTGTTTCAAGTTTAATTTGAATAAGTTCATTTTTAAATTGAGATGTTTAGGGTTGGTAAGATTTTATTTAATTTTTTAAAGAAATGTATGCTTTTATTCAGCAAGGATTATCATAGTTTAATCGAAAGTGACAGTAAAAATATTTATTATTTCAATTAAAAATGCTATTATAACTTAATATGAATAAAATAATCTTGAAAAAAATCATGATTTTCAATCATTAAAATAAGATTTATTTATTTTGCTCTAAATCAGCATATAAGAATGATTTCTGAAGGATCATGTGACAAAAAATGCAACTTTGCATCACAGGAATTAATTACATTTTGAAATATATTACAATAAACATATACTTAACAGCAATATTTCCCAATTCTATATTTTTTTTATCAAAATAAATGCAGCCTTGGTGAGACTTCTTTCAAAAACATTTAAAAATCATACCGACCCAAAACTTTTGGTAGAGTAACATTTCCTTTTGATTAAGAAGACCCTTTTAGTTTTTAATCGTTGTTGGTGTAATCATTTGGCACTGCAGTTTAATGTGGAAATCTGATCAGATTGGGTTCTCTCAGTACACACACACACATGTTAAACAGCAACCGGTGGAGTCATTGTTGTGGTGCTTTGTGCAGGATTGTGTTCACAGCAACAGATGGCCTACAACTCTGATGATTGTTCTCAGATCAGCTGCTCATAAAGCTCCGGCTGATTTATACGGCACTTTTGTGCAGATATGAAGCGGCCGCGGGTTCGTATGGAGACCAGGCTCCGGCTCGGCCCGTCTTCTTTATGGAGTGTTGAGAGAATGAATGATGTACGGGGAGCGAGTGTTGTCGTTCAGTGTGTCACACACCCATAAAACACCGCTGCTCGTATTTACGACGCCCCCACCGCGAGCCTGTGAAGGAATGGATGGGCTTAAACAAAGACATGAAGTCGGCATGAATCACCTTCTGCATCCCATGTGCTGCTCTTTAGGACTTGCCGTGTTTTCACGTTTCAAAGTGAAATTGAATCCAGGTTATGAGTTGGAATTATTTTTCTTGTGCAAACTATTTCAGGTTATTATATTGCACAGTCTTGACCCACACAGTATTAATAAAAAATAGCAATACATGCACAACTGCATTACATAGTCTGGATAAGAAATATGAAAATTTCAATTTTGGATTATCTCCTGAATATGCTCTTGAATCATGAAATCAAAGTTGCAATTTATCACTTTATTATAAATGATTTATCAGTGCACAGATTTTTTTTTTATTCATGCACCTTGTAAACTTTAATCAAAAAACATCTCTTCTCTTATTATGTGTTTACTGGCGGGACAACCTGTCACTCACATGAGATCCACCAATAGCAAACCACAACCATCCAATCAATTCCCCATGCATAAAAAAAGTCCCGCCCTACATTGTTTCTTGTTTGAGAAGCCGTTTCTCTCAGGTGTGTCACAATAGGCAGGAAAAGTCATTCTCAACATCCGTTTCATGCTGACTTTAACTAGTTTCTACCAAGTCATAGATGATTTTGCATCAAAATACAGCTCAAAGCAAGTCAAATGAGGCCAATGAGTATTAGTTTTATTGGTTGGCAGAAATTCAGTATTTAACTCAGTAGAAGTTGGAAAAATATGCATAACCTAGACCAGTCTGTCAAAACCAGTTACTAATCTCTGGTTACTGTCAATTACAGGAAGGTGGAGAGGAAGACGAAGCATGATGAAATCCGCAAGAAGTATGGTGAGTCACATCAGTCCTGATCCTCTGTCGTTAATGTCATTCACAGTCTACTTACTCTTTTCTCCATTATATAAAAATAGTTACAAAATAACTAGGGCTGGGAAATGATTAATCGTGATTAATCACATCCAAAATAAAAGTTTGTGTTTACATAATATATGTTTGTGTAGTGTGTATAATTATTTTCTATATATAAATACACACATATGCATGTATATATTTAAGAAAAATGTGTTACTAATATGTCAAATATTTATATTTATGTATAATATAGGGCTGTCAAAACGATTAATCGCGATTAATCGCATCCAAAATAAAAGTTTGTGTTTACATAATATATGTGGGTGCACTGTGTATAATTATTTTAGATATATAAATACACACACATGCTTGTATATATTAAAGAAATATTTTCATGTATATTCTGTATATGGATTTATATATAATTTATATTATATATAAATATAAATATTTTATATATAAATTATATTTTTTTTTCTTAAATAAGCATGCATGTGTGTTTTTAAATATATGCAAAATAATTATACACAGTGCCCCCACATATATTATGTAAACACAAACTTTTATTTTGGATGCGATTAATCGCGATTAATCGTTTTGACAGCCCTAGTATAATATTAATTTTGTATAAATATATATAAAGTATATACATGCAAATATTTCTTAAATGTTTACATGCATGTGTGTGTATTTATATATACAAAATAATTATACACACTACACATACCTATATTATGTAAACAAACTTTTATTTTGGATGCGATTAATCGCGATTAATCGTTTCCCAGCCCTAAAAATAACACAAATAAAACTATGGGAATACATGTATGCTGTATAGTGCTGCCTGCGTTTACTGAACGATATGCTTCAAAACATACAAACTAGAAATAACATTTTGTTTGATAAGAATTCATACACTCTTGTTGAAAAGTTTGGGGTCATTTAAGATTTTTTCATGCTTTTGAAAGAAGTCTCATTCATAAAAATCTCAGTAATATTGTGAATAATGATAAGCTGGAATAACTTTTTTCTATATTCATATACTCGATAGTTAGTTCAAAAGAGCTGCATTTATTTAAAATATAAATATTTTGTGACATATCTTTACTGTTCTGACCCCAAACTTTTGAACAGTATTGTGTATATATGCAGTTCATATTTATCAAGCAGAAGCTTTTAGTGCAGAAGGTTTTTATGATCATGGGGAACAAATTCAGTCAGATTGTCCTAACTAATAGTCGCACAGACGTCGCACACTTTACTGAGCGTGAGCAGACGGTCAGCAGAGGTCGTGGCCCATGTGTTTGTTCACAAACTAATGTATTCAGGCCGCTGTGGAGGAATTTGCCAGAGATAATTGCTCCAATAACTGTGGGTGAGATTCAGATTGATCTGCTGCACTGATGCTCAATTCTGCAACAACTTCTTAGTTTCATTATTGGGTCAACGTAGCTAGTACGTCTTCAGTTGTAGTGTTGTGTTCTCATTACAGGACATTATATGGAGTTGTTTTCACACAGGTCATCATGTCAGCTCTGGTTGTCTTTATTGATCTGGTTCCTTGTGTAGGTCTCAATAATGCTTGATTCAGCATATGCTGTTTTTCAAACGATTGATTCGTGATCGATGCTTATGTGGCTGAACGTAATGGTGCCTCAGCAGAGGAAGTGATAGTAATACACTTTCAGAAAAAAAGGTACAAAAGCTGTCACTGGGGCTGTACCTTTTCAAAAGGTACACTTTTGTACCCGAAGGCTGCATATTGGTACCTTAGTGGTACATATTAGCACCTAAAATGTACATATTAGCACCTGGAATGTACATATTAACTCCTAAAATGTACATATTATCACCAAAAATGTACATATTACCACTTAAAATAGACATATTAGCACCTAAAATGGACATATTAGCACCTAAATTGGACATAATAGACAGTACCTAAAATGTACATATTACCACCTAAAATGTACATATTATGACCTAAAAAGGACATATTAGCTCCGGAAATGGACATCATAGCTCCTGAAATGTACATATTAGCACCTAAAATGTACATATCAGCACCTAAAATGTACATATTAATACTTAAATGTAAATATTAGCACCTAAAATGGACAAAAGTGTACCTTTTGAAAAGGTACAGCTCCAGTTACAGCTTTTGTACCTTTTTTTCTGAGAGTGTGCACATACTAAAAGTTTCTGATTGCCTTTTTAAATAGTAGTAGGATAGTGGTATGTCTGAAACATAATTATTTTACCCATTACTTATGAATTATGGCCTGATTAGCTTTTACCAGATGGATATAGACACCAAACTTGTTTTCCAGTTCCTAAAATATATGATGAAAATGATTTGTTTTCTGGCTGTTGACATGTATTTTCAGATTTATGAAGTGATGAAAAGATATCCAAAATCCCCTCTTTAAAAACCTTGGCTTTATTCAATGTTTAATCATTTCTATTCTTTTTTTTTTATCCCATATTCACCTGTACTGTCTTATAAAGTTAAAAAGCACCGATGCAAAAATTCCACGAGGGTTTGAGGAGAGAGATTCATTTCTCCAGAATTTCTTCTTTTGTTTTACACCTCTTTGGTTCCTAATATAAACCTGGCTGGCTGGTTGGCTCACGCTTGATTAACTCTGTGCTAATTAGCGCTAGTGGAGAGCCGAGAAGAGCTGTAATTTATGTAGTGGCAAAGCCCAGGGTCCTGTCCCAGCGCTGCAGAGGAACGAGGTGAAATGTAAATGTATTTGGCGCCTCAGATCACAGATCCTGCAGTGCGTGAAAGCGAGAGAAAGCGAGAACCGGGGTCAGTCACCAGAGCCACAGAGTTCAGAGCGAGACGGAGGGCTGGAGGACGAACCTGCGGAAATACACGTGACTTTGAGAGAAGCTGAAGGGAGCTGGACGTGTGGGTTCACGCCACTGAAGAAGAACGATGAAAATGACCTGAATAAGAGGAAACAGCAGAGAGCATTTCTTTCAGAAGAAATAATGTAAAGCTACATGGGAGCAAACTTCTGTTCTATATCAAATGCCCCAGTTATGCTTTCTCGTTTGTAAATGTAAAAGATCTGCTAGTTCAAAGCTCGATAAACGGAGTCATTGTCTGTAATTAATTGTCAATATTAATAATTGGTATTATTTTATTTATATCGCTATAAAACTATTAGTAAAGAACATGAAGTACAATTTGTTTATTTTATTGTAAATAATTCCAAAAGATTTTCATTTCCGTCACATGCTGTAAGCGGTAGACCAATCACAACAGACTGGGCCATCTGACCAATTAGAGCGGAGTAAACCAATCGGGACATCTGACCAATCAGAGCGGAGTAGACCAATCAAAGCGGAGTAGACCAATCAAAACAGTCTGGGCCATCTGACCAATCAGAGTGGAGTAGACCAATCAGAGCGGAGTAGACCAATCACAATAGACTGGGCCATCTGACCAATCAGAGCGGAGTAGACCAATCACGACAGACTGGGCCATCTGACCAATCAGAGCGGAGTAGACCAATCACGACAGACTGGGCCATCTGACCAATCAGAGTGGAGTAGACCAATCAAAGCGGAGTAGACCAATCACAATAGACTGGGCCATCTGATCAATCAAAGCGGAGTACACCAATCAAAACAGACTGGGCCATCTGACCAATCAGAGCGGAGTAGACCAATCAGAGCGGAGTAGACCAATCAAAGCGGAGTACACCAATCAAAACAGACTGGGCCATCTGACCAATCAGAGCGGAGTAGACCAATCACGACAGACTGCGCCATCTGACCAATCAGAGTGGAGTAGACCAATCAAAGCGGAGTACACCAATCACAACAGACTGGGCCATCTGACCAATCAGAGCGGAGTAGACCAATCAAAGCGGAGTACACCAATCAAAACAGACTGGGCCATCTGACCAATCAGAGCGGAAGTAGACCAATCACAATAGACTGGCCCATCTGACCAATAAGAGCGGAGAAAACCAATCGGGGCATCTGACCAATCAGAATAGAGTAGACCAATCACAGCAGACTGCCCCATCTGACCAATCAGAGCAGAGTAGACTAAGCACACACAAACTGGGCCATCTGACCAATCAGAGCAGAGCAGGCTCGTGGAAAGGCGGGGTTTAGAAAGCCTGTATGATTTATCAAACCGTTTCAGATGCTTTGAGAGAAGGGGTTATGCTGCAGTGTATATAATGAGAAATTTAAAGTGTTTTTGGACCTCGGATGAATGTAAACTTATTGTAGGAGACTCCAAAGCTAAATTAGGAACCTTTAAGATAGCATAATGGGGCACTTTAAAAGCTAGGTCCAAATTGCAACTAACAGTTTGCAGATGCTCATGTGACTGCAGTGCGACGGTTTGACATTCTCTGTGAGGCGGTGAAGAGGAGTTCAAAGTGAAGAAGATCAAAGGCTGTGAGAGCACACTCACACCATGACAAGACTGTCTCCTCATTCCCTCTCCAACTGGAGATCAGCGTGTTCTCGCTGCACGACAGGCTCCTCGTCTGCGCTCGCTAATGTGCTGGAGAACTGCTGATGAACAGATCCTGAGCAGTTACATCATGTCCAGTGTTGTGCTCTCACGTCTCAGTCGTGGATTTTATGAAGCAGTTTGTAGAAGATTTATGATTTTATTCAAGGTTTCATATCCTTTTCATTTGTTAAGTATCTAACAGTGAGTAATATATATTTATATATAACATTTAGGAATCCATTTCAGTGTTCGTTAATGAAAATTAGGGCTGGGAAACGATTAATCGCATCCAAAATAAAAGTTTGCGTTTACATAATATATGTGTGTGTAGTGTGTATAATTATTTTAAATATATATAAACATACACACATGCATGTAAACATTTAAGAAATGTCTGCATGTATATACTTTATATATATTTATACAAAATTAATATTATACATAAATATAAATATTTGATATATTAATAACACGTTTTTCTGTTGTTTGCATGTATATAATATAAAATGTTTGCATATATATACTTTATATATATTTATACAAAATTAATATTATACATAAATATAAATATTTGATATATTAATAACACGTTTTTTTATATACATGCATATGCGTGTTTATATATACAAAATAATTATACACGCACATATATATTATGTAAACACAAACTTTTATTTTGGATGCGATTAATCGCAATTAATCGTTTCCCAACCCTAATAAAAATACAATTGTTCATGTTAGTTAACAGTACATTATCTACTGTTAACGAATACTGTTAACTTTTAATTTCAAAAATGTATTAGTAAATGTTTAAATTAACATTTAATTCTTAATTAATTAACATTTTTAATGCTTTAAGTGAGTTTTCTGAACATTAGAGTTTGTATCCAGGTTGCATTTCATCTCAAATAATTTAATGCATAATGTAATTTTTATATTTTTTGCTGGTTTTGTGGGATTCAACCAACATATATATATATATATATATATATATATATATATATATATATATATATATATATATATATATATATATATTTATATATATTTTTATATTTCTATAAAAAATATATATATATATATATATATAAATATATGTTTAATATATATATTTTTATATTTTATATATATTTATATATATATATATATATATATATATATATATATATTTTATTTATTTTTTTTTTGCAGAAATTGAAGATTGCTAGGACTATGATCTCAGACACTATAACTGTTTCCACAACCTGCTGCAGTGCAAACTAAAAATCAAAAAATCATAAAATTTTTGGAAACTTTGCTTATTCAGTTCAAAATAGAAGTCATTGATGTCATTGTCTGAGTGTGTGGTGATGCTGCTCTATTATGACTGATGGTTTCTGGGCCGTGTCCTCATTGGCTCTGCCGTGTGCTTGTGTGTCCTGTGGTGCACCCTGTGTGTGTTTGTGTGTGTGTGTGTATGGACGACATGACAGCATGATGGATGGAGGCCTCCTTTGTGTTTCTCCTGCTCTCAGCAGTCTGTACGTCAGGGAACGGGTGTCTCCGACCCTGCTGCTCTCACACATGGACACACACACACACTAGCATCTGCCCTCGAAAGGACGTTCGGTGTGAGATTCTGCCTTGTATCACACTCTTAATACAATTGCACAGCAACAGAGTCCAAAACAAACACTCGCTGGGAGTTGACTTTGGCCAATTAACCTCTTTGTTAAAGGCAAAGACAGTACAGGTGAAACCAGTGTTTTTTCATACACTGGTCAGTTTTGAGATTTTAGGCTTTTTTGCTTCTAAAACATGTCCTCTTTCAGACTAGTTACAACAAATAGACATTTAAAGGAGTAGTTCACTTTTAAAAAAAAACTTTTGCTGATAATTTACTCACCCCCATGTCCTCAAAGATGTCCATGTCTTTCTTTCTTCAGTCGAAAAGAAATTAAGGTTTTTGATGAAAACATTACAGGATTTTTCTCCATATAATGGACTTCAATGGGAACCAAACGGTTCAAGGTCTAAATGAGAGTTTCAGTACAGCTTCAAAGGGCTTTAAACGACACCAGACGATGAATAAGGGTCTTATCTAGAGAAACGATCGCTCAATTCAAAAATAAATAAAGTTTAAGTTTTATAAGCACAAATGCTCGCCTTGCTCTGTTCTGTGATGCGCGTTCGTGACTCTGCTGTTCAAACTTTTTTCGAGTCATGACTCGAAGGGTCCTAGATAAGACCCTTATTCATCGTCTGGTGTCGTTTAAAGCCCTTTGAAGCTGTACTGAAACTCTCATTTAGACCTTGAACCGTTTGGTTCCCATTGATGTCCATTATATGGAGAAAAATCCTGGAATGTTTTCATAAAAAAACGTGACATGGGGGTGAGTAGATTATCAGCAAAAGTTTTTTTTTAAAAAAGTGAACTACTCTTTTCAGTGTATTTTATTGCATTTTATCTATTTATATTTGTAGATTTCAATTCCAGTGCAGTTTTTCACCTGCATTGAATCAGAAATCTCCACTTTTGCAGCTTTACATGCACCAAACGTTCTGGTGAAAAGAGTTTTTTCTGATTTATTGATTGATAAAAAGAGATCCCTTTAACTCTAATATGTCAGTAAAATGAAACTTTACTGCATAAACTACATATTCAATTGAATAATGCATAATTTGCATATGTAAACATATCATTTACAAACCAATTGGTTTGATGTACTGTGATTAATTGACTGAGAATAGTATGGTGATAATTGTTAGTTACACAAGTAGTGTCTTCTCTGAAAGCAAATTTTAAGATGAAAGTGACTTAAGCGATTTAATCAAATGCATGCAATTCTTTAATTAAAGAAAAAATACAAATATTAAATAGTTTCAAGCTGGTAAGAAACATTTCTGGTTGTTTTGGACCCTGTATGTCACGTGTCCATCAGAGGTGAGCGTCGCCCGTGCACATGCCCGAATCGACCCAAGGTTACAGAAGAGCTGCGGTCGCCCGCTTAAAACACGTCACGTCCTCCGAAAACCTGCTGCACCTCCTAACCATCAGGGAGGTGAAAGTTGAGAGGCTTTTCCTCTCCCATCTGCCCTTGTGCAAACAAACTCAGAGCAACGTGTGTGAGCAGAATAGATCCCTGTGAAATTTCTTTCTGCTATTTAAGCTTCATTGCCCTGGAGCAACAGGCCGTTAAAGGAAGTGTCACTGACTGAAAATGTGATGTGTTATGATTGAGAACCAGTTCTTGATGTGATTGGTTTAGTGACTAACTGAGTTTGGTAAAAGCATCAGCTGGATGTAAATAATAACATCTCTCGTCCTTCTTTCTAGGTCTCATCCCAGACTCCGACCACCCTTACAGCAAGTTCGAGAACGAGTAAAACCGAGGGATTGGACGTCCAGGAAACACTTCACCAGATGCTTTGCTTCGCTCTTTTGAGACACGTCAAATCACTTTAGGTTAGATGAAGCTGGATAGCAGCCGAAACTGAGATCAACCCTTCCACTGGTTAGTTTGATTTGGCACTTGCTGAATTCAGAGCTTGTATACTACTCGTACTAGTTTTATCCGATCTTTGTATGGCAGAAATAGTAAGAGTAGTATACTAGTATGCGGTTCCTCGATATTTCTTTTCCTTTTTTTACTCTAAACACAACAGAATCACATTTAAATTGCTTTAGATCAAATTGCAACTCATGAAAATGGCCAAAATTGAGTGACTTTATTTTTATTTCTTTGTTTTCTTATAAGTATAAGGATTAGTTCTCCAAATATGTAAAGTTTGTCATTATTTACTCCCACCCCGCGTCATTCAAATCTGTATTTCATTGATGCACAATTTACAAAAATCTTCATGCAACTCTTTTCTGCTAAAACAACAGTTCATACTGACTATGACTTTCAAGAAAGACAATAAATATGCCATGAAGGTAGTCCAAATGATGCATATGCTATTTTTATATATTGCAAAGTGCATACTATGATACTACTCTTACTATTTCTGCCATAGAAAGATATGGTAAACATAGTTCGGCTGGTATACTAGTATGCGGTTCTGAAGTCTTCTGGAGTCATATGATACTTGCTGTGAGTTTTATTCAATGAAAATTCACAAAGCAATACAGAAAATGCATGCATCATATGAACTACTGTTATGACGCTTTCTTTTTGTCACTATGAAAAATTCCTGATACACAAATAATATGGGTTTGAAACGATTCAAGGGGTGATTTTCTCATTTTTCACATAGTTATTTCCACTTATGATCAATCAGGAAGCGTCTTGTTAAATCACTCTGTGAATGACTTATATTTATACTGTGTGTGCTCTTATTAAAACATGTTCTAATAAAAAACGAGCTTCTGCTTTTAAAGAAATACTAGTGCTTGTTTTGGTTTAAATCTCCAAATCGTGGAAACTGTGGACTGACGATTAGTTAGTAGGACAGACGAGTTAAGTGAAATTCGCATCACATCCGCTACGCTGCCTGGAGGAAGTAGTTTCATGTCCTAGTCGTTCCATCAGTCAACGGCTCCTGATCTCCATACTAAAACACGAGCTGCAACACAGCCGTACACCAGATGATGATTCTTTCACACTACTTTTAATAACCCAGTTAGGTAACACTTTACTTGAAGGGGTGTGAATAAGACTGACATAACCATGACATGACATGTGTCTTGAATATGAAATTATGCATGTTTATGACAACTTTCAGTGTCTTTCGCTCAAAAATGACATTTTTAATGCAAATATGACATTGTTTGAGATGTCTTTGTCATGACATCTTGACATAAAATGAATTTAAACTGTAATGTGGTTGGTTTTGACCATATTATACGACCATGTGATATATTTTTTTCTGTTCTTTGACCATATTGAATATTTTTCGTGACCTCAACTATAGCGATAGTAATTGAATTTGTCATTAAAAAGTTAAATGGTTTCATGACAGCCAATGTCAAAACCAACCACCTGACAGTTTAATGTAATGCTAACCAATAAAGCTAGGTGGTTTCTTCCGGTGCAAAATGAACCTTTGCTCTAATTACACAGTGCTACCTAGTCAACCGTTATCTGAGATTTGTTTTCATGATTGCCGAATGTAAATAGTTTTATCTCTAAAAACAGTTTAGCCTATAACGCTAGTATATATAGAGCATAGAGTAATGACAAATAAAAATCGCTTGTTATTACTACTAACAAGGCTCAAAATAGCCTCACACAAACACGACCATATAATAAAGGTCTCTACATTCAAACGGAAGCATTGAGAACTTTGTCAGTGTCCATACAGTTTAATAGGAAGATATTTTTTATACACACAATCAACTTCGGCGAATACAGGAAGAAGCCATCTTTGAAAAATAGTCTCTACCAGTCGATCTACGAACGCCGATCCAAGTGCGCTGAACTGTGCAGAATATCATATGGTCCGTTGTTTTCGGAAGAAACACCAACACGAACCATTTTCTTCTCTTCAATATGTACACTTAGCCTGTTCTCGCTCACCTTATCACCTTATTCACATCTCACCGGCGCACATGGATCGGTGTTCGTAGATCGACTGGTAGAGACTATTTTTCAAAGATTGCTTCTTCCTGTATTCGCGAAGTTGATTGTGTGCATAAAATATCAAGTGTTATTAGCACTTCTTAGTGCTAATAACAAGCGATTTTTATTTGTCATTACTCTATGCCCTATCTACTAGCATTATACTAGCGTTATAGGCTAAACTGTTTTTAGAGATAAAACTATTTACATTCGGCAGGTAGGTAGGTAGCAATATAAATAGACCAAAAGTTCATTTTGCGCCGGAGTTGTCCTTTAAGTTTGATCATTAATCTGCTATGTCATGTTTATGACAGGTTGTTTTGTCTTAGTAAAGTCAAGTTGTCATGACAAAGACACTGACAGGTTATGATGTATTGGTTTATGTCAAGGCGTCATAACAAAGACATTTCAAACAATGTCATATTTGCATTAAAAATGTCAGAACTGAGTGAATAACACTTGTTCTAAACATGCATTAAACGTATGTCATGTCATGATTAGGAAGGTGTCATGTTAGACTTATGCACACCCCTTCAAGTAAAGTGTTAACTTCAATTCATTTAAACGCTAAGCAGAAAATCGTTCTTCTCTCTTATTTCATGCCACCTGTTCTGCAGTGCCACGTTAACAATCGACAAGCACATTAGTCATGCGCTTCATTCTGTGCTCTAATTAGAATAACAGCGAAATGTGTGCCCGCTACATTCATTAGACTGCAAAGAAACAAAATCCAGCCGGGAAATGCAAATGTTTGGGTGGATTCTGCAAAGCTCATCCATGGGAATTTGCTGCGTAGATCAGCCGCATTTTAAAGACGCTGAGGAGAACGAGTTGCATGAAAGATTTAAGTCAACATGAAATCCACACTGACCCTATTTACTGTCTTATAACGTTCCTGAATAATTCATCATTGCTATCCCAAGGAAAATGATGCAGGAGGATGCTGACATTTTCAACCACCTGTGAAATAGACACTTTACACAATGGATGAAGTCTCGTTTTGCTCGCAGATATGGCAGATTATGGAGGGAAAAGGGTTGAGGACTGTGTTTGACTAACTGGTTTGTGATGAGTTGTGGAAAGCAAGGCGTGTGATTGCAGACTGTGAACTTGATGAAGGAATGTTTATATTAGACTCGACTGTCCTGACCTCCCACATTCTCACTGTATTTCCATTCGAGATGTTCTCCAAACCTTTGGTTATAACTGAAACAATCAATGTTCGTGGGTATTTATGAAACCATGTACTGGTCATATTTCACTTCAAAAGGAAACATTTTATTTGGAATAAAGAAATTGAAGCTTTTTTGCTTTGATATTGTCATGAACATTTTTTTATTATTACCATGTCAAATCTGTAACCTGTAAAGTGTTATTATTTTTTTAAATTTAATACTCCACTTATAAAACAATGTGGCGGTAGTACTATATTACAGGTATGATGTCAAATGGTGATACTTTGATATATCAAATGGTAAGGATTTTATTTTTTATATACAGTACCGGTCAAAAGTTTGGAAGTCTGTTATGCTCATCAAGCCTGCATTCATTTGATCAAAAATCAGAAAAAAAATGTTATTGTGATATATTATTACAATTTTAAATTATGGTTTTCTATTTTACTTTAAAATATAATTTATTTCCGTGATCAAAGCTGAATTTTCGGCATCCTTGCTCCAGTCTTCAGACTTACATGATCCTTCAGAAATTATTCTAATATAGGCTACTGATTTATTATCAATGTTGGAAACAGTTATGCTTAAAATTTATTTTAATAACTTTAAAGTTTAAAAAAACAACAGCATTTATTAAAAATAGAAATCTTTTGTAACAATATACACTAACGTCAAAAAATGTTTTGGGTCAGTAATTTTTTTTCTTTCTTAAAAAAAAAACTTTTATTCAGCAAGGATGTGTTAAATTGTAAAAAAAAAATGTGATCGTACAGATTTATATAGTTAGAAAAGATTTATATTTCGAATAAATGCTGTTCTTTTTTTTTAGCTTTTTATCTATCAATCTTGCAAAAACTATCAAAGATTCCCAAAAATATGAAGCAGCACAACTGTTTCCAACATTGATAATAAATCAGCATATTAAGATTTCTGAAGGATCATGTGACACTGAAGACTATGCTGAAAATTCAGAAGTAAATTATATTTTTTTAAATATATATTAAAACAGTTTATTAGTCTATTTTAACAAATATTAAAATATTAATATAATAATACTTCTAAATATTAGTGTTTTTCTGTATTTTTCATCAAATAGCCTAAATGCAAGCTTAATAAGCATAAGAGACTTTCCAAAACATTAAAAATAGTATTGTGTTCAACCATTTACTATGTAATAGTAGGCTAGGCTACTAAATGACAATATTAAAACAACATTAAAGATAACTTGATTATAAAACGCATAATCAGAAACAAATGAGTGCATTTTCTTTTCCTGGTTGAATTATGAATTATGTAGGAAACGTGTGTTATTAAAAGCAATTTACGAACTATAAAAATGTCCTGAAGACGCCTGGTTCTTATTATTAGGCAAGGCGGAGCTCTACATATGATGGACAGTTAATGCAGCCAGTTAAAAGCGAGATGTCCGTTCGACGGCCAATCGCTGTCTCGCGGGGGCGGGGCTATCTCATGGTTTTATCCGCACTCTCGCCAAACGAAAGGAGAGAATCCCCAAAAATGACATCCACATTTCCAGAGGAAAACCGCGGCGTTTAGAGACGTTGTCCTGAAGTTTCCCTCGCCTCGTCACATTATTGCGGATTACATTGTCTCCAGATATGTAGTCATTAGACTTTGGAAATGCTTATTTAATAGCCTACACAAGGACAGTGTTTGCACACAACTGTTATCTACGCGTCTAATTTTACTCCCTGATTCCAAACTCATGTGTGATTTAATGCCAGCCGCTCAGCCTGCCGAAAAAATCGGCAAAATGAAGAAATTAAGAAGAACTTTGTCGGAGAGCTTCAGTCGCATCGGTGAGTGTCCATCATCCATCGCTTTTATTGTGCGCGAGCTCCTCATCTCTGCAGGACAGTCCTCGGAAAGTTTGTTTTCACTGTAAATGACTGTTTTTATGCTTCGTTTGTACGGTAAAAGAAACGCTAACGACTTGCTTGTGAAGTGCAGATGTTGCGTGCTTGTTCACGATGCGGCTGAGCTCTTCACGAACCAGCAGAGTAGAATTGAATAGAATATGAGCTGCAGAATAGACATCTGCTTAATCTGCAGATGCATCAGTATCTGATTGTTTGTGATCTTCTGTCAGAGAGGTTCACATGTGATCAATGTGTGTGATCGATCAGTGTGATCTCATAAACTCTTTTCTTTGCTCTCCTGCATTGTGATTTATTGCCAGTGTCTGAAATCCTCTAAACTCGCAGAGACCTTCATCTGTAAAGGTCTTTGATTTTAGATTGTGCAGATCAAATGGAGAGTTTTGCTTAACATCGATGTCCTGTTTTTATCTGTTAGTTAATTACGTGTATTCCCTGATTTCATCAACACATTGTTGACAGATATTAATGCATGTTTATTATAATTTTGCTTCTGTTTGAAAATCCTAAACTAAAATGTGTCAATTCCCATAAGAATGTGGAAAAGCCTTGATGCATCAACCTCACATTTTTGTATGTTATAGATATTTGATTTTTGGTCTCTCTTAGACAACAGAACATGAAGGTTCAGTCTTTTGATCATCAGATGTTTCACCTTGTGTCACATTTCAATATGACCTCAAATAGAGACTTTTCACTTTTATGGCTTGTTGTAGGCTATGTCACCAGTTGCGATGAGCACTCTTTAGGGCACTAAGCTGGTCCCTTTGCGGTTTGATTTGAGATTCTGATTGTCTCCTGTCAGTGTCATAAAGGCTGTTCTGTTGCAGTGGCGGTTAAAGATGCTGCCTTGGGGCTTTTATATCCCAAAGACGCTGACTTCACCAGCCATGTGTCTCATCATGGTTGTGCTACGTTCATCTGTTCTGTTAAAGGACAGTAAGAGCCGAAGTGATGGGCTGATGATTGTGTCTTTGCACCAGGAGTAATTCATATGGGCCCCGTTCCAAAATCGAGTTATCATGCTGCCTGCGGAGACAACTTCTTTTGCAACGTTCACAAAGAAGGCAATAGTTGAAGTCATGTCGCATTGCACCTCAAAATTAAAAGAAATTAAAGAATTTATGAGAAAATTGTTTTCTCATTAAGTTAAGCCTTATATTTTACGTTTGAACTATGAGTCATTCAATAAATCATTCACTTTTAAAATCAATTAATCAATATTTGTTTAAATATTTTATAAAACGTTTTTATTTACAATAAGCAGTGTGTATATTAGTTTAAATAATCTATGGCTCATTCAATTAATCATTCAGTTTTCAAATCAATGAATTATTATTTATTTAAACATTTTTTAAGATAACATATATATATATATATATATATATACACACACACACACACATACTAAGGCTTGCCAATGATTAATCACATCCAAAATAAAAGTTTGTGTTTACATAATATATGTGTGTGTAGTGTGTATAAATATTTTGTGTACTGTATATAAATACACACACATGCGTGTATATATTTAAGAAATTAGTTCTTAATATATCAAATATTTCTATTTATATTTAATATTAATTAAATATATATAATTACTATATCAAATATTTCTATTTATATAATATTAATTAAATATAAATAAAGTATATAGATACAAATATTTCTTAAATACATGCATGTGTGACTGTGTGTTTATTTATATACAGTACACAAAATATTTATACACACTACACACACATATATAATGCAAACACAAACCTTTATTTTGGATGTGATTAATCGTTGCCCAGCCCTGTGTGTGTGTGTGTGTGTATATATATATATATATATATATGTTTGTTTTCTGAAAAATGGTGTGTATATATATACTGTATATACAAACTAATTATACAATCTAGTACACACACATATATTGTGTAAACACAAACGTTTATTTTGGATGCAATTAATCGCGATTAATCGTTGCCCAGCCCTAAAACATGCACACGCACACACATATACATGCATGCTATTTATTTATATTTGTACTTGTTTAGTTCTGTACTGCAAGGTAGCAATAAAATTAGTTGACTTATTTTATTTATTTTTTATGCATGTGAATCATGTCATTGATCAACATATTTAATGAGTCTCATGGAGTCGTAGCATATCCAGAGCGAATCACTCACTTATAATGCTGTCTTTGTACTCTGAGAAAAAAAAAAGAGTTCCTTGTAGAAACGATTTTCACTCAGCAATTGCTAATAAAATTCATAAATAATTAACGGAAAGTGACATTGAATTAAACATGAATTTTTAAAGTATTTTCTTGTTAAACGGACTTCAATAATCTTTGTGTTTTTTATATATAAACTCATTTTTGGCGTGTTTTCTCCTCATTTAGCTCTGTGCGGATGTTCTTGGCATCTTTGTGAGTGTCTTTGTTTGTTTGAAGTTGTCTCATCCGGCCCATCGCTCATTTTGCATTATTATCTTTTCATCAGGCTGCCAGTCGACTGTTTTTAGACGCCCTGTTCCATCTGAAGCCTTTAGAAAGGTTTTTTCTTTTCTTTTGAATGTGTGGGACGGATATTTTGAGACTCTATTTCTATTTTTTTTCCTTCATTGAAGTGAATCTGCTCTCCAAGACAGTGAATCTGCTTTCATGCTGATCGTGCAGGAATGCCACAGTCACACAGGTGGCATATAATTAAATCATAACCTAGCCTATTACTTATGTTTTTCCTTGTTGTTTTTCCCCCTGAAGTGAAATCTGCAATAGTTCTGCGGTTTCTGTCTCAGTTTTCCTCTGAGAATGCTGCAATTTAATGGCTTGTCGCCTTGAAACAACAACAACAACGGTGACATGAATAAATAATTTTGGGAGGGACATGCAAGAGAGATGCTCGGCTCGTTTAACAGTGATACTGTGTGTGTGTGACTGTGCTTCAGTCAAATAACCGAACTCTGGGAGGGTTTATTAAGCATTGACATGAAGGAGATCTGTGTCTGTTATCTGCGAGATGTCATGAGTACAGATCTCAACACATTCTTTTATATTTTAAAGGAATGTTTTGTCGATGCGCATGGGATTCCCACAATATATTTTTGTATGGTTATAAAAAGCTGACATGTGAAGCTGGTGTTTAAAATGTTTAAAATACTTATTTTATTTTTGAATGGAATTTTTTCCATCAGAATAGTACGAAACTTGGCACACACACACTCACACACATAGACACACACACAATCATGGACATGTTTTAAAACTGGTAAATGGTCCTGAAAATCGTCACACTTGTGCTCCTCACAATCAAAAATGATTAGAAAATAATGGGAAACAAATTTCTAATCTAATTTCTTACTGAAAAAACTCTTCTAATTTTTTTTAGATAGCCTATCTACCTCAAATTTGGAACACAAATTGTTTTAAATGTATGCCTTCGATTTTGTTTCAGTAGAGTAAAATTTGTTTTGTGAAATATTTATTTCATTTGTGAATTTTTCCTAACAATAAACTTAAAGTTCTATAACTTCTATAGACCATTTCAAAAGATGTAAACAACACTGGTCCAGAAGCACTTCCTGTTTCAGTTTTTTAACACTACATTAAAGTTGGGATAAAATACAACCAACAGAACATTTAAAACTGAATCAAAAAGTTAAACAAACATCTTTAAGAAGTTTTCTTTACATGTGAAATAAAGAAAACAGTTACAAACTGAAACAGGAAGTGCTTCTGGACCAGTGTTGTTTACATCTTGCAAAATGGTCTATACACTTTTTTTCACCAATCTGGCAAGTGTCTTGTTTAAAAAGAGACTAAACTTAAGTCTGTGCTGCAAAGCATTTTTACTTTTTCAACATTTATTGTGTCTTAAAGGAGTAGTTCACTTAAAAAAAAAAAAAAACTTTTGCTGATAATTTACTCACCCCCATGTCATCCAAGATGTCCACGTCTTTCTTTCTTCAGTCGAAAAGAAATTAAAGTTTTTGATAAAAACATTCCAGGATTTTCTCAATATAATGGACTTCAATGGGAACCAAACGGTTCAAGGTCCAAAAGAGAGTTTCAGTGCAAACTGTTCAAAGGGCTTTAAACGACACCAGACGATGAATAATTATCAGCGAAAGTTTTTTTAAGTGAACTACTCCTTTTAAATTTTGCTTTTTGAGCATGAAAAAGGTCTGCAAAGTTACAAGTCCACTCCATAGGGAGTTAATCTCTATATCAGTGTCACTGTTTCTGAACTCCCTGAATAGCCTTGAGTTTTCTTCCGGGAATGAACATGTCACAGTATACCTTATTTAAATGATAAAATTATGTTAATGAGTAAAATAAAGGGAAACGGCCTGGTTGAGTTAGTTAGTAGTGTGTTGACCCTCATGGTTATGGTAAGGGGCGGGACATTTCACAAAAATGCTCAAAGCAGCTGACCAATCACAACACACTGGTCCAGCCGACCAATCAGAGCACAGTGTGCTTTTCAGAAGGAGGCGCTTCATAGAGACAGGAACTAAACCGAGCGATACTGACAGACTGGGAAGAGAGGTGCTGCAACAATGGAGAATATGTGAAAAATAATGTGTTTATTGAACATTCAAGCATGAAAACCTGTTCTTGTTGAGCCCCCCAAAATCAAGATTTTGAAAAAGGCCGTAATAGTTCCCCTTTAAACAAATTATTCATTTTTTTTAATGTAACTGCAGTGCAGAGTTTTGCATCATAGTCTATAGAGTTATTTTCTGTGTATCTCAAACACTTTTACATCTCAATATGTAGTTTATTTGATCTTAAATTGGTTTATTGATCAATTCCCCCCTTTTGCTAGACACAACAGAGATCTTTACCACAAAGATAAAACAACTGTCATCCAATATTTACAAGTACATATAGTCTCATTAGATCTGAGAGGAAAGCCTTATTACCAAGAATCCATTCTTTGCTCCCAGTGGTCATTTCATCCCATATGATCTCCAGATTCTGTTTCCTTCATTGAATGATGTTGTAAAAGTCGATGTTTGCTATGAGAGTATCGGTTTAAATGTCCATCCTCAGATAAAACCATTTCTCTGTGGTTTCCAGGCTTTATTGGAGTTGTTAGCAGATGCACATGTTGTGGGTGGACACATTTCACCCCCAAATCAAAAGAAATGATATATATTTTTATGAAGTGAAGCATATATACTGTATATATTGTATTAAACATTTTAAATTTTTAATATATATGTATATATATATGTACTTTAAAGTTTATAGTTAAACAAGGCTTCATTTTCTTTCTGGAAAATATATTTTCTAATTTCTTTCACTTGATTTTGTGGATTAAATGTAATGTGGACTTTCTCTTAATGTCCTACGGCTGTGGCTGGAAAACCATTTCAGCCAATGACAGCCTTTCTTATTGGTTTTTCATGTTCATGTGCAGAATGCATTAAAGAGCCACTTTTGATTCTTTCATTCTTTTATTCACTGTTCAATAGTCAGTAAAATGAAAGTCTGATATTACTTTTCTTTCTCTCCCCCTCAAGCCTTCAAGAAAGAAGACAGCGGCTTTGACGAGGTAAGCAAAATACAACCATTTGACTTTCATAACCCTTGGGAGTGTTGGAAGACAGTTAATGTAACTGTCGTGAGATGTTGTATGACGTGTTTGGTGTAGTTGTGTTATTAATGGATTTCACTGCGCTTTGACTGTCATTGGAGTAGTGCATGCTGGGATGTGCTGTTTGGATGTTGCTATTTGAGGCGATGGTGTCGGTCTCTGGGGTTGAAGTGTCAGTTGTGATCATTTGAGAGATGCTTCATTGTTCTCCGTCAAGGCACCGACCCCGTCCCTACATTATTCCATTGGCTTTGGAAACGGGCCCTCGAGTGATATTGAACAGGAACATAAAACATTATTTAAATACATTTGGGGTCCCTTTCCACTGTTACAGCCAAGATTGTGTTTATTGGTGATTTTTCTAGAAATATGTTTTCCAGAGTATTATTTTAAAGACTGATTAAGTAGGTTTTCTATATTCTGAAAAGACGAATTTTAAAACCAAATTTCTCAAAATGATAACCATTTTTGTATTCTGGCAGTCATCAAAAGCTTTGTTTTAGTGGTATATGTCCCATTGCAATACACACATTGTTTGTTTGTTGATTATGTTCAAGTTAATTTGCATTTCTGTGGCTCTGTTGCACTAGAAACGCCAAGCTCACTGGTTTGATTCCTAGGAAATGCATGAACTGATAAAATGCAAACCGGATGCTATGTAAGACGCTTTGGATAAACTGTATAAATGTAATTTGACACCAGAATCAAGCCGTATGTCACATTGGTTCCAAGCAGAGACGCCATCATTTCCACCATACGGCCATTGTAGCTGAGCATTTTAGCTAATACTTCAGCCCGAATACGGTCATTAAATGGAATTTGATGGGCGTGTTTCTCTCTTCAGGAAGTATAGTGCTGGGCAGTTTGACTAAAAATTTATATCACATTTTTTTTTTTCAAAATTAAGCCATTTTTTCATGCATAATCAGGTGTTCAAAGCATTTTCTACTGGTTGAGAGAGGAATTACTGCAATAAATTGACTTAGGATGCTCTATTTTACTCTCATTGGTGAATATTGTAGAATAGAATAGCGCCCATTATAACCTAAAATTGTTATTTCTTAACATTCTAATAACATTATTATAACCACGTTAACGTTAAAATACAACGTTTATATACAACATGACATCATGACTTTTGTGTAAACATACACACACCACTTTCGAGTCAAGTGGCGTGTTATCTCTACGCATTTTGAGCTATCCGCGTGTATCCGCGTGTATGTTCTACCCCATTAACGTCCGCGTCATTCCGCGTGTCTGTACACGACGTCAAATGTCCAGTCATAAATGCCATTAACCTCAGTGACGGTTAAGTTTAGGGATAGGGTTGAGGTAAGTCATATCTTTTTTTTACCTAGGATAGTAAGGGAACAGTCATAAATGTCATTAACCCCAGTGACGGTTAGGTTTAGGGATAGGGTTGAGGTAAGTCATATATTTATATAACGTTAAGTCAACGGCGTTCATAAACACGCTGAAAAGCGATTATGTGTCTTGATAGCACGCCAAAAACGACGAAATGTCAAAAGCGTCAGTATATGACGCCCGAAAACGGGCTGTATGTTCCGTGCGCGAGCAGAGAGATTCGCGCTCGCGCGTTATATCAATGTACTTTCGCGCTACAATAGTGCGCTCTCGACATTTGACAGGAAAATAACGCTATACTACTCGCAGTCGCTCCTTAGAAGTGCAACATTGTAAAGGGTCTGTCTGAAACAGTGTCACGCGGCGGAGCGAATGAAATGCATCGGTATGGCGGTATAGTAAAAATTAATATCATAACAAAAATACACAGGTTTTCGGTATGAACCGGTATACCGCCCAGCACTATCAGGAAGTCAAAATAGCAATGACTCCTGAACGTTAAAGTCATCATGAAACAGAAGTTGTGACTATATATATTTTTTTCCTATTGTGACGTATATCCAAGTGAAATCGAATAAGAAAATATGGGCGGGGCTTGAATTAATCTTTAGGCAATTGATTGGATGGTTGTGGTTTGCTATTGGTGGATCTCCTGTGAGTGACAGGTTGCCCCGCCCTCGCGCCAGTCAACACCTCATCAGAGAAGAGAAGAGATTTTGATTCAAGATTACGAGGCACATCAATTAAAAAACAATAATGATGTGTGCACTGATAAATCATGTATAACAAATGCAGCAATATTCCATAAAAACTAAGAATCGTCAATTTTGATTTCATGGAGACTTTAAACTCCAGAAACTACAGGTATGGGGACATCAATAAATGACAAACTTGATCTTGAACTGGAGCTTGTGAGATCTTTATATAACCCTGAGCGCTGGTGCTCGGGTGTCTTGGATCGCTTCATCTCTTGTCTTTTCACTGCCGTGGTCAGCCGTCACATCTGGTTAGGCCTGGATGAGCGTGTGTGTGTGTGTGTGTGTGTTTCTGCGTTCCTCCCTAGAGACCCACTTCACTTTCTCATGGACAGGCTCTCTCTTTACAACCGCGTATCCATTTAACAACATGCATAAAAAAATACAGCGGATGCAAAACAACAACCTTGACTGAATAAATGTGAAATTCAACAGTTCGCAGAGGTTTGCAGATGTCTAGTTGGGCTTTTTTCCTACGTGTCATGTTACGAGACGCTCCGTCAGCTAAACGAGGCCTTGTTGTGCTGCATGTTTAATGCCTGGAGTCTCTGAAACTAACGAGTGAGTGACAATGAGGAGTTTTTACTTTTACTAAATATTCATTAGTCATGTTTCGCTAAGGCCGGTACTGTTGCTCATACTTGACAAAAAGCCTTCTTGACATTCACAACCCATTCTACTTCTGAAATCTGACATGAAACAGGACCTTCAGTGAGACTGGATGGATTTTATCCATCAGGACGTGATTGGACTTGAAAAGCGGGTGTGTAGAGGGACTGATGATGTCAGCAGAAAAAGGCGGAGCAAGTCATTTATGAACATTTTTAAGAAATATTATGCAAAATAAGTCTTGATTTTCTTTGGAATAACATAAAGAATCATACACAATATGAACTTATTAAGTTCATAAGAAAGATCATATATGCATAGTAGCAGAAAGTTTTGCATAGACTAGCAATATCTTTTGAAAATATCAAATGTAGCAAATGTTATTTTGTTGTATATGACATTTGAAGCTTTATTTATATAATACCTAACAAATAAAAATATGTAATATATAATAATAACTTATATATTAATTTAAAATTAAACAAATACTGTACACACACACACACATATAAATAAACACAATATAAATAAATATTATTTATTAAGTTATTATATTAATATTATAATATGTATATTAATTAATATATTAATTAATATTAATATTAATTAAAATTATTATAATAGTAATATTAATTATTATATTAAATGAAATAT
Organism: Cyprinella venusta; assembly: GCA_038021265.1. Lineage (NCBI taxonomy): Eukaryota > Metazoa > Chordata > Actinopteri > Cypriniformes > Leuciscidae > Cyprinella > Cyprinella venusta. The sequence goes on from CM075874.1 coordinate 31,277,719, forward strand.
TATTTATTATACAATATTAAATAATATTATATTATAAATATTATATTTATAATATTTATTAATTATTTATTTATTTAAGAAGTACAATTATACAAAAATTCAAATTTCAATCAAACAATTAAAATTAAAACAATTAAAATTAAACAAACACACACACACACATATATATATATATATATATTTATATACATAATATATAATTAATAATATATATATATATATATATATATATATATATACATAATCAGTCTTGGAATATACATAATCAGTCTTGGAACCATATATATATATATATATATATATATGTGTATATATATATATGTATATATTTATAATATTTATTTATTATTATTATTTATTATTTATTTATTTAAGAAGTAAAATATATATATATATATTTTTTTTTTGCAAAAGGCAGCAGTATTTCTTGGGATTGTATCTTGGCAATATGATTATTTTTAGCTTGTTTGTCCATGAAAATGATGTCTCCTTGCAGTTTGTTGAAATGATAAGATTTGTATTATTCAAAGCGTTCTCTTCATGGGAACTGGTTTGGTCCGTTGGCTATAAATGGTTGCCGCCGCTGGAGAAACATGTAAAGAATCTCAGAAGGAAAGGGACTGTTTCCTGTTGAGTATGAAGAGTGTGTCTGAGAAAGCAGAAAGTATTTGACCTCTCTTGAGATGTCCTGATTCTCTCTCTCTCTCTCTCTCTGTGGGTGTGTGTTTGTGTGTGTGAGTCTGTTGGATGCGTCTTCATGTGTAACTGACAGTTTTCCCATAAACCCCTGCTGGTCTCTGTGATTATGGTCCTTTGAGGCGGCGCTGGATGCATGTGGGTGTTTCTTTTAAACTAACGGGACTTTTGTTTATTCAAGCTACACTGTAAAAAAAAATTTGTCAGTTGTAAATAAGACAGATATTTATGTTGTACAAGAAAATATTTCAGGCGTTCGTTTTCAAAAATGTACTAATTTCTTTGTAATTATTCATGAAAAATTCTAGCAATATCTTAGTGAAAATAGTTTCAAAGTAAATCCTAAACCATTTTTTTCAGTGTATATCAGAAATGCTTGCTACTTTTCAGATGCCCTTTGTCAGAATATTATATTGCGTTTCCAATCAAGATGTTATTTGGCCAAGTCATGCTAATGGCATGAAAATGTTAATTATTGTGAAATTAACCTTAGTAAGATGGAGTCTTTTTATCCCAAAAATGATTAAAAGGTCATTTCCACCATCGTCATTATCACAGTATATTATCTAAAAACACAGAACGTGATTCATATTTGTCCGCCGCTGGATATTGTTTAATGCAAATTAGTGGAAGTTTTGAAGAGCATTTATTTTTAGGGGTCGTCAGTGTCTTAGTTGAAGAAATAGTTGGTTTAGTGTGTATTCATGTTTATACGTGGATCTTACCGTAACCGCCACGCTAAAGTTTATCTCAACTTCGACTTGCACACACTCTAAGAAATGTTGGGTTGTTTTAACCCAATTTTGGGTAAAATACGGACAAACCCAAATGTTGAGTTAAAAATGTAATAAAATTTAACCCAATGGCTGGGTTTGTCCATATTTTACCCACAATTGGGTTAAAACAACCCAGAAATTTTTAGAGTGCATGCACAATTTTATTGCATTCTGTGTGTGTGAAGGACATTAATGTGTCAAACTCACAAAATTTCACACTAGATATATTTTGCTTAAAATAAAGACTTTTTAAAATTCTTTTTATACTTTTTTTAATCTTTATTCATTCTTTTTCAATGTCTCGTGACACAACAGAAGTCATGATGCATTATTTAATTAGTCAAGCATTAATGCATTGTGGTGTTTGTTGCACTGCCTTTTATTTTGTAGTAATCACTAAACAAAATTTTGAGTCACAAAATTGAAATGTCCTTTCACATTATGAGAAGTAATGAGAATTTTTTGGGGGGAAAATGTTTAATTGTCATGGAAATAATACTGCTATAAAGTAAAATGAAAAATCCCGATTGTCAAAAATAGGATTATCTTCTTTAATGTGTATGAGCTGGGTGAGATCCTCGCTTACAGAAGATCTCATTGTTTTCTGTGTGATCCGACTGCAGGCGAGTCGTATGAATGAGGCGAGTATCTTGTGTGCATCTCAGATTTATTTATAGCTTGATGACACATCATCATCATCATCTGCTGGACTCGTTTCAGAGTGACCTGCCATCAACATCAGAGACTCTTACTGACTTCACAAAGGTCAAATTTGGTGACCTCTGTGTCAGATGTGCTCATCTGAACTCCACACTTTATCTGATCTTGCTGGTAGCATTGATAAAATCTTCGATTAAGTCCACATGTAATACAAACTAGAAACTCTTTTTTCTAACCACAGGTCGAGGGCTATCGTTCCAACCACACAACTTTGCAATGCTGTTTGTTGGAACGATGGTTTCGGGAAACATCGACTAGTTGAACTTTGGTGATAACGACGGAACTTGCGAACATAGTTGTTTAGTTCCTGTCTCTATGAAGCCCCTCCTTCAGAAAAACACAATATGCTCTGATTGGTCGGCTGGACCAGTGTGTTGTGATTGGTCAACCGCTTCAAGCGTGTTTGAGAAATAACCCACCGTGAGTTTCAACCAACACACTACTAACTAACTCAACATTTGCCTTAACAAATTAAATAAAATAATAATTTTAAGTGCTGCAATGTGTGGAAAAATGAATATTCGTAATGACAATTTGGTAAAGATTACATTTAACGGCATTATTCAATTATACGCACTTTAAAGTTTAACTTTAAGTGAGTATTAGATCACATCAAAAATAATCTGTATTTTTTTTTTATTTTTATAATTATAATATTGACTGATAAGCCGTTTTAAGCCGTTTCCTCCGTTGAAACTCCAGGACACCAACACTTAAAATATCCAAAAAGGTTATAAATGTGTCTTAAAAAAATGGTTTCGTCCAAGTCTGTTAAATATATGGTTGATTTAGTTGATGAGCAGATTTAATTTAGGCTTTTATAGCACCTTTATGAATCTTTTGATTGCCTGAATGCGTTTTGAAGTAAACCAAAGTCTTATGGGTTTGGAACGACGGTGAGTAAATAATGATCTTTAATTCATGTTCTTGATCTTACTGTGAAAGATTCATCCGTGCACTTTATTTTAAATCAAAATCTTGAGTCTTTTTTAATCCTTTATCTGATCAACCCCTGATGGCTGAAATCAATGTTCACCCCACTAAAATACAACAGAACAAAGAAAGTCCTTAAAAGCCACCACAGACTTTAATCCAATTATGTTAAGGATTCATTTGCGAAGCTGGATTATAAGATTTATATAAGATAATATAAAATATATACAAGATATTTGTCTTGAAATTAAGACTGCTTTTCCCTCAAACACAAAAGGAGAAATAGATGATTTGTGGTGGCAACAACGAGCCCATTCCACAAATAACTGGGGAGCCTTTAACATGATGAAAGACGACATTTATTAAATTAATTCCACATGCTGACACCAAACAAATGAAAGTGGAGAACGCGCCAGACTCCAATTCAGCCGAGAATAAATAATGAACTTCTTGCACACGGAGAAAAGACAGGAAGAGACAGGAGGCTGGAATTTATGATTAGAAAATTACAATTTCTTTTGTGACACCTTCAGTCGATCACGCATTCAGGAGTTTTACAGCTCTGAGCCTGACGACGGGATCCAAAAATAAAACAGAGTTCACAGGAATTTATAATGAATTCGTTTCCTCTATTGTAAGTCACTGTTGATAAAAGCGTCTGCTAATTGGATACATAAATGTAATTCTGCTAATATATTTTGATTTGTAGAGCTTAAACTGCATTTAGTCTAATTACAATATATATTAATATAAATATAGTATAAGTCTGCTAAATGCATAAATATATTTAAATGTAATTTGCGTGCATATACACACACATGATGCACATATATATATATATAATATATATATATATATTAGCATCAAAAAATCCTAATGTTTTTTTTCTGATGTAGTTAAATCATCTTTTCCTTTTCTATTTTGTTTCATTGATTTTATGTGGGTTTTTTTTTTTGCATTGTATTATGTACAAGAATTTTTGCATTACATATGATCTAAGATTTAATTGTTCAAAATGAACGACCGAAGAAATAAATAAATACAATACAAATATATATATCCGAAAAAAGATGTACGTATAAATAACTTTAAATGTTATTTAAATATATATATATATATATATATATATATATATATATATATGTGTCCAAAAAAGATGCATAAATACATTTAAATGTAATTAAAAAAAAAAAAAATATATATATATATATATATATATATATATACAAAAAAATGTGCATAAATACATTTAAATGTAATATATATATATATATATATATAAATTACATTTAAATGTATTTATGCATCTTCTTTTTCTAAGTGACTTACAATAGAAGAAAATAATTTATTATAAATATGTCATTCCAGTGAACCGTTTAAAAATGTCATTTACTGAATATAAATCCCACATGTGTTATGCATGTTATTCTATGCTTTAACATTTTTCTTCCTCCTGTATTACTAGCACTTCTCATGTTATTGCCTCCTCCTTAAGATAAATGTCTTCCTCTTTCTTTAAGTCGCGTCTGCTAAATGGATATATGTAAATTTGAATCTAAAGGAGCGCACTCCTTCTCCACAGATGAGAAGACATTAAAACAGGCATCATAGCCAAACGCACAAGCGTGCATCTCTTTCCTCTCCAGCGCGCTCACAATGACAAGCATTTCAAGTCTCACAATAAACACATTCTAACTGAAGGCACCAAATCCCTCCGGGGCTTCACGCCATTTTGAGGGCCCAGCATTCCTTCAGCTGTGAACCACTCCATCCCAGAAAGTTATTTAAAATTCAGCCGTGTCCCGGTGCGGCAGGGTCTCCATTAGCAGTCTGGGAGCGCAGCGGGGGCTGAAGAGGACGAATGAGATGATGTGGAGGAGGACAGAACCTCTGCTTCACATTTCTGTCGTTTAAATAAAAAAATTAAAAAAGGAGCTTAAAATTAGAACTTGTTTTGAAGATTCTTATCCCAAAAATTATCATAACAATAGTCCATATGAAGTCTTCAAGAGTCTGCGAGACAGAATCACAAGACTTCAGAAGAGTTGAATACAGTGCATGAGTGTTATGGGTATTTCTGGAGCTTGACAGTCATGTTGAGAAATGCTTTTGTATGGAAAAGAGCTGCATGAAGATTCAAAGAGTTGACCTTCAGTAGTTAACAACAAAAAAAGAGTTGGCCTTCAGTATAGTGCACAAAAAAAAGATTTTAGAACATGATGAGGGTGCAAATATTGACAGAATTAAACATTTCAAGCTACTGTATCCTATTACGCATATTTCTCAAATTGATCAAATCTGATGCACACAATCTACAACACGCCTTCTGTCTGACTGATATTTTATACTTATTAGCAAGTAAAAGGTCTTTAGTTGTAAAATGTCCACCCTCGGGTCATGGTTCATGTGTCTTTTTACTGTGAAATCTTTACTGATTTTTATAAAGTACACTATAAAAATTATTGTGATTTTAACGGTAAAAGATGCTACAGTGAAAGACTGTTAATTGGTTAATAAATTTTGAGTAAAAAAAGCAAGCTGACATTCAGTCCAACCTGTGTTTTTAATTTAGAATGCATAAAAATGTCATTTTCATCTATAGTTTGTTAAGAGATTTAAAGGAGCTATATGCAAGACATTTATTTCAATTAATCATAAATTTTCCCTGATATGTCACTAGACATTAAGAAATCATGTTCATTTCAATACTTACAGACCATTTTGCAAGATGTAAACAACACTGGTCCAGAAGCACTTCCTGTTTCAGTTTTTTAACACTACATAAAAGCTGGGATAAAATACAATCAACAGAACATATAAAACTGAATCAAAAAGTTAAACAATCATCTTTAAGATGGTTTCTTTACATGTGAAATGAAGAAAACAGTTACAAACTGAAACAGGAGGTGCTTCTGGACCAGTGTTGTTTACATCTTGCAAAATGGTCTATATGACTGACAACAGTAGTCCGGCCAGGGTATTGTCATTTAAAAAGTGAAGTCGCAGCCCTTGACTGATGTTGATGTTGTCATTGCCGAACCTCCACCGATCTGCCAATCACGGACTCAGTAGTGTTGCGGCATTCGGGTTGCCAGCTCTTCTCTATTTACCACAGCTGCAGATACAAACGTGTCGGAATCGGATAAAATAATTCTAAAGTTTGTGAAACCCCAAAAGACTAGATATGAATCCGAAATACTTTGTTACAAAGTCCGAAATAAATAATTAACAGAAAAAAACTCACTGTTTAGGACTCGTCACTTGCCATTGGAAGCTTCTTGTAGCAGCCTACGTATGTTCCTGCTGGAACCTGCAGCATATCTGGCAACCTCGAGTCATGTGGGAAGTCTGGGATACAAGATATATAACCCTAATATATATATGTATTTATATAACCCTAACTCTAACCATAATTTGAAAGTAATTGCAGTACCAGTTATGGCCACAATATTGAATACAGCTCCTTTAAAGCTACACTGTGTGATTTTTACCCCCATCTAGTGGTGAAAAGGTAAATGACCATCCAGTGAATATTAGTTTCTGTTCCTCTCAATTCCAATTTCATTTTAACTCCTACGGTGGCCAATGTAGTCCAAGATTAACATGGCTTCCAGTTCGACCTCGTCCATGAGTGTTAACCGAAACGTAAACGCGAAAGGTGAAGCTTGAATTAACGGGCATGTCCCTCTTTGGCTAATGTACTTTCAAGATGGAGGGGCAACATGGCGACCGACATTAGAACCCCTTACCCGTATGTATTTTCAATGGCATATTATACACTCACGAGAATACTTTATTACTTGAACGAAGTAAAGATACATTATTGAGCACATATATTTTTGAAAGAACGTGTTTTTAGCTAAGAATAAAGTAAAAGAGTTACACAGTAGCTTTAAAGCACCATTTTTGAAGACAGCGCATGTGCGAATGTGCGCTGCTATGCAAAAACGAGCCTTGGATTGAATCTGTGAATAAAGCAAAATAACTGAGAAAAATAAGAAATAGTCTTCAAATGCCATATCTGTAGCATTAATTCGATCTCAAACAGTTTTTTCTCCACCACGTGCGTAACGTAATAAACCAACGTGGTTGAACGACCACTTCGCGACAATATGGTTTCGGGAAACAGTCGTGATTTCTTCAACGATGCAACGCACTGTGGAACTGAAGCAGTGAGTTACGTCGTTGTTCGGGAAACACACCCCAGAGTGTTATTGAAAGACTGGGAAGAGAGAGGACCTGCAACAATGAAATGTGTGGAAAATTGAACATCGAAGCATGCAAATCTGTTCTAGTAGAGTCCAAAGACAAAATCAAGACTTTGTAAAAGGGCATAATAGCTCCCCTTTAATTTTGAACCAAGGTCTTATAGGTTTAGAATGACATAAGGGTGATTTTGGAGTGAACTATCCCTTTAAGACATTCAAGAATGTGTGATTGTGTTGTTGTTTGTCACTTTTTTGGTGAAGTCTTTCTGGGAAAAGGCCAGAAAACACTCCAAAGTCAAAGATCAGCCTTTTAGACTTCCGGTGGGAATCTGTCTGTCACTGTTTCTGCCGCCTCGGTGAATCAGCACGCGTCTCGCAGACACTGACAGACACGTGACCAAACCGACGCCATTATCAGGACGTCAGCTCCCCCTAATCGCTCGCCAGCTCAGCTGTTCCACACGGAGAACTTTCCAGAAATCTGAAACCTCACACAACATTTCCAGGATAGAAAATCAGCATTGCTGCATGGTGGATTGCTCATTTCAGATAGTAAATGACAATCTTAATGGGCTGTCATCTGTTTTCTTCTTCCTCCATTAGCTTATAATGAAGTGTGAAACGCTGAGTAAATGTGATGAGATTGTCATATCGCCATTCGCCCCTCATCCATAATTTGTTTGCGTTCGTGTGGGGAGGTTGGTTTGTGTTGCTCTTGGCTATCATCCATCCATCCAGATGCTTGCCAATTATCTTTGAGATGGTGTGTGTGTGTGGAGTGATTCAATCCAGCCTAACACACAAATGTCTTTTTCAAACGATCCTGGATAAAAAGTTTTTCAGGAACTGCCAGACAGATGACATGTTTTCCTTCCAAGGAACACAATGCAATTTTGGCCCAGATTTTTTTGCTTTTGGAGAAAAAACAAGCATTTGCTGGTGAGTAATGTTCGTCATAGAGAATCAGGAGACTAGCAGTGTCGTCTTGTGTAGTTTGGACTTGTGGCCTTCGTTTGCCCCATTTGCTTCATATGCTATTTCATGGTTTGAAGTAGCGTGCCCTTTTTATTAATTGAGTTGTAGCATTGAAAATGGATTAGCAATCGATATTGGAATTATTTTTAAAAAATTAGATGGAGCAATGTTACATTTATTCGTTTAGCTGACGCTTTTATCCAAAGCGACTTACAATTGCTATATATGTCAGAGGTTGCACGCCTCTGTAGCAACTAGGGGTTAAGTGTCTTGCTCTGGGACACATTGGTGTCTCACAGTGCATTCGAACATGGGTCTCTCACACCAAAGGCATGTGTCTCGTCCACTGCGCCATCACCACCCCATGTTGAATTTGTAATTGTGCATGCTCATTTACACTTTTTTAACATTTCTTAAAGCTACACTGTGTGATTTTTACCCCCATCTAGCGGTGAAAAGGTATATGACCATCCAGTGAATATTAGTTTCTGTTCCTCTCAATTACGATTTCGTTTTAACTCCTACGGTGGCCATTGTAGTCCAAGATTAACATGGCTTCCAATTCGACCTCGTCCATGAGCGTTAACTCAAACGTAAACGCGAAAGGCGAAGCTTTAATTAACGAGTATGTCCCTCTTTGGCTAATGTACTTTCAAGATGGAGGGGCAACATGGCGACCGACATTAGAAGCCCTTACCCGAATGTATTTTCAATGGCATATTATCCACTCACGAGAATACTTTATTACTTGAACGAAGTAAATATACATTAATGAGCACATATATTTTTGAAAGAACTAAGTGTTTTTAGCTAAGAATAAACTAAAAGAGTTACACAGTGTAGCTTTAATTTATTTAAGTTTTACTAAAATTTTCTACGGACCCCGCAGAATTCCCTTGCGTCCTCGTCGGGATTCCCGGACTTGGGTTGGGTATCGAGAATCGAGTATCGATTGGAACCGGGACTAACTTTTCATTTTTCCCGGAATCGTTCAAAAGTTAAAATTTCGATTCCTAGTTTTGATATTCACAGTCCGCCGAGCGGAAGAAGAAACCGCCGAACAACACCAATGAAGACGCGTCTACCGGAAGTGTTGGCATAACCACGCGAGTCGAACATGAGTAGCTTACGTCGGCGGTCCAAAGTGTGGCTTCACTTTTCTAAAAATAACGAAATCTCGGCAAAATGCAAAATTTGTGACAGAAGGAGTATTTCCTTCAGAAAGGCCTTTGGTTAGCAAGGTTAGCTAAACTTTTTTGACCCTGCCTCTTAAAAGAATCGGAATAGAGAATCGTTAGGAACCGGAATCGAAAAAAGGAATCGGAATCAGAATCAGAATCGTTCAAATTCAAACGATACCCAACCATATCCCGGACCCCAATTTGAAAAACTTGGTCGTTGATCATTTTGGATGAAAGCATCTGCTAAATGACTTACTTGCAAAGGAAAAGAGCGGTTCAATCCAGGAAGTGCCACATTTGTCATGTTGACATTTAAATCAGTCGGAGAAATGCTCAAAGAGGTCATCGTTTCAAAGCCAAGCGCATGATGTCAGCATGCACCAGTGTGTGAGAATTACTTTTCCTGATCACTCGTCTACATTTACAGCGAGCCTGAGACTGAGTCCTCATCGTTTAGAAGTGCATGCAAAGTGGATCTGTTCTTATAGCACAGAAAACAACTTCTTCTCAACGTGTCGACAACATGACCTAATCTCAGCTACAACTACAGTGCTTGACACCGGTCAAAGTAGACGTCTTTCACGGGCAGGATTACAGGCGAGCATTATGCAAATTACAAACCTATAGGTTCGAGCAGGAAGGAAGTTTGAAACTTCGTAGAGCTTTTACATTCTCAAACTGCTATATTACACATTACATGAAAGGCAATAACTGAAAAAGCATAATACGGGCACCCGCTGGTTATATGTGCTGCCGTCTCCTCCTCTAAGCTGCTTAACGCTCCGATCATGAGCTGAAATTATTAGAAAGTTTGAAGACAGCGGTTCAGAGGAAGATTACACATGAGGAGGTCCTGATGCTTTGGAGAATCCTACAAATGAGAATGTCTTAGGGCGTTTTTACACCCGAAAGTCCGCAAAAAGGTCCGAACCAAAGTTCACGTTTTGATATATTTTATACTTTCAGTTTCAGAAAGTTTTGGTTTGGTTTCACACTGCAATTATGCGAGCACACTAAAACCTAGTTCACACTACATGACTTTAAGCCTGATTTGCAAATGAGCTCGCTGACAGGTCAGGGTGTTATCGCATGCACATCGTGGGGGATTAGTATGAAAGTATGATAGAAATAACACTTGCGAGATCACTTCCGGCGCTTGCACAGACCGAGGCGCCTTCGCCCTCAGATCAATTGGACGTGGCTGTGGTTACAAGAGGTAAAAACGATATAAATATTGTTCGTTTTCTCACACAAACCGCTCGTTTCGTGTCTTAGGCCATCAATGTGTACTTACATTTACGAGTCATTAAATCATGTTTAATTTGGACTTCTTTGTGCATGCTCTTTAAGGTGGTGACCATAGACCTGCATTATATGACTGACAGACAAGAACGGTTTGACCTAAAAATATCAAAACTTAAAATACTGTGGAAACAAAGGTAAAGCTAAAACATATCAAAAAATAATTTCAAAGTCAACTATCCATTTAATGGATTTTTGTTGTCTGGAAGACTATACTTTGCAAAAAGTAAAATATGTATTTTTTATTTAATTTTAACATGGTGCATCCGTGCATGATGTGGTGTGTTCAGTCAGTGTAATGTAAGAGACATCTCGGAACATCTCTTACATTGACTGCAGTGGGTGGTCGCGGGCACATTTGCTGTTCTCTTCCCCCGAGTCATGATTATGTTGCTTCCTCTGTTAGTTTTTGTGTTCCCCTAATGTCTCCAGTCACCATGGATACGCAACAAGTACAGTCTAAGGGATAAAGCCTTTGTGTCCGGAATGTGACAAATACATTCAGCTCCCCACAGAACTGCACACGAGCATGACATCACATCCTCTGCATTCATCGGCCACACTAGTGTCGTTTGAGTGATACATCAAATATTCATGATATATTCTCAATTATTTTATCTTTTTTTTTTTATAAATGTTGCCATATACAATAGCATATTGTGATGACTTTAACAAACATATTATGTGGCAATTAATTTAAAAGTAATTAGGCTTAAAAAGTTTGATATGAATCAGTTTAAGCTGTCCATCTCAGTGAATTCATTCAAAACTCAGATTTGATTCACTTGAAGTGTTAATGCAAGTTCTGAATTTTTTCAAATGTTTTAGTAAAAATATATAGGTGAGTATTACTGTTAATGACTATTTATGTTATGTTGATTCAAAAATGCATTTTGCTTCAAAGCTGCTTCACAGAAAATGCAAGGTTTCTGCATTATAATTTCTGCAGTTATCAGAGGTGGTACAAATATTTTACTTAAGCACAATGCTGTACAGGAGTAAAAATATAAAACATTAACAGATTAAACATTCATAAAAAATAAAAAAACAATATTGTTAAATATTTCACACAAATGTTCTTCGTGTAACGAAAAGCACCCCTTGATTATTGAATTTTTTTAGTGTATTTTACTTCTTAAATTGATTATTTTGACCGTTTTGTTGAAATGAGGTTCATATTGTATGAAAGCTTGTTTACGCCACTAAATAAAAAATAGAAAGTTAATTATGACTTTTTTATCTTGCAGTTCAGATTTTTTTTCTCACTAATGCAACTTCTTTTTCAGAATTGTGTGATATAAACTCTGGATTGCAAAAAAAAAAAAAAAAAAAATCAGAATTGAGAGATGAAAAGTTGCAATTATCTTTTACATTGTTTTATTATGTGCCGTAAACAAGGTTCCATAATATTGAGACCTCTGTCATCAAACTTTTGAGAAATCTTAGTATAGTTTGCATTATTCTAGATTCTAGAGCACTGAAGTCTTTCTCCCCTAGAGCAACGTCTTGTGCACAGACTCTCATTAACAAGACTTTTGATATGAGACAAACAATATTTATTCTGATTCATTTACAATATGTAAATCCGACGTGTCTGTGAGTATTAATTCTCTGTTGTTCTTGAGGTCTGTCTGTGCGCTGTGAGAATGCTCCACAGGGGCTCGAAGGTCATGTTATACTGCAGCGTATCTAAAATCACTTCAAGATGTTCCCGCCAGATTGCATCTGACCTCAAATGCCACTTCATTTTCATTGTTCGCTCGTTTGCCAGGACAGGAGTAGGATATTGACTGCTTCTAGCCTTGAACGCCGGTCTTTCCCGGAGGTCGCATCTCCCGATCCTGACCTCCAAAAGTCTTATACAGTCTGGAAAAACACAATGACGGCAGCATTCACTTCTTATCCTTTTGAGGGCATTGTGGGAATGAGTTCCCCTGGATACAGTACATGTTTGTGTACCCTTTCAATACTATTTTAAATATATCTGTAGGGATGGGAGATTTTAAAGATATTGAATATCAGAGAAATATTTTTAAATGGATCTCAATATTTATGCATTTACTTTTTTATTTAAAGGATGTCCATTAGATGCAGCAATATTTGCCAACAATAAAATACAGGATGAAAAAATCTAGTTAAAATAATCAATGATAGTAGTAAGAATGCTTATTCCAAGAAACAAAAAGCTTAAAAAAATTCACAGAATTGAATCAGTCTCTGTAACTTTGGCTCTCCTAAACTTCAAACAAAGAAAGGATCATGCAACTAGTCTTAATAGACAGTCATCATTTTTATATTTCCAGCGCAATTGTTTAATCAATAACGCCCTCCTCTTTATTTATACATTAATGTGCATCTGCCTTCCAGCGTTGTCAATGACAGAATGACTGGGTCGTGGGCCGTCGCAGTGCCAGCTGTGTGTTTGTGTGTGTGGATCCTCAGCCAATCTGTCAGTGTTAATTGACGCTACATGGTTCTCAATCACAGCGGCTCAGCCTTGCATGTGAAGGTATGAGGACCGAAGCGGCTGAGTTTTGTGCGTAATCCCCGCTGGCCCTCGTGACCCACGCAAAGCTCGCCGTGCCGCTGCCAGCGTGGGTTAAGACCCTTCATCTCATTAAAAAAATGAGTCGTATAATCCGTACGTTAATTAACCGTCCTTAATAGCCCCTCGAGGATGTATAGTAGATCAAATATTGCTGAGATATTAAAATGCAAATGCAGATGCGCGGAGGCCTGCGGAGCTCGTTTCATGATGAGTGTCAGTGATGGGTTCAGAAGCAGCATTTGATGGGAATAGAGTTGCCCCGTGTGGGAATGGCGTCGAGTCGCCCCGTGTGGGATTGGCGTCAAGTTGCCCCGTGTGGGAATGGCGTCGTGTCACCCCGTGTGGGAATGGCGTCGAGTTGCCCTATGTGGGAATGGCGTTGAGTCGGGAATGGCGTCAAGTTGCCCCGTGTGGAAATGGCGTCGAGTCGCCCCGTGTGGGAATGGCATCGAGTTGCCCCGTGTGGGAATGGCATCGAGTTGCCCCGTGTGGGAATGGCGTCGAGTTGCCCCGTGTGGGAATGGCGTCATGTCACCCCGTGTGGGAATGGCGTCATGTCACCCCGTGTGGGAATGGCGTCATGTCACCCCGTGTGGGATTGGCGTCGAGTTGCCCTGTGTGGGAATGGCGTCGTGTCACCCCGTGTGGGAATAGCATTGGCGTGTGGGAATGGCGTCGAGTCGCCCCGTGTGGGAATGGCGTCGAGTTGACCCATGTGGGATTGGCGTCGAGTTGCCCCGTGTGGGAATGGCGTCATGTCACCCCGTGTGGGAATAGCATTGGCGTGTGGGAATGGCGTCGAGTTGCCCCGTGTGGGAATGGCATCGAGTTGCCCCGTGTGGGAATGGCATCGAGTTGCCCCGTGTGGGAATGGCGTCGAGTTGCCCCGTGTGGGAATGGCGTCGAGTTGCCCCGTGTGGGAATGGCATCGAGTTGCCCCGTGTGGGAATGGCATCGAGTTGCCCCATGTGGGATTGGTGTTGAGTCGCCCTGTGTGGGAATGGCATCATGTCACCCCGTGTGGGAATGGCGTCGAGTCGCCCCATGTGGGAATGGCGTCATGTCACCCCGTGTGGGAATGGCATCGAGTTGCCCCATGTGGGATTGGCGTCGAGTTGCCCCGTATGGGAATGGCGTCATGTCACCCCGTGTGGGAATGGCGTCGAGTTGCCCCATGTGGGATTGGCGTCGAGTTGCCCCGTATGGGAATGGCGTCATGTCACCCCGTGTGAGATTGGCGTCGAGTTGCCCCGTGTGGGAATGGCGTCGTGTCACCCCGTGTGGGAATAGCATTGGCGTGTGGGAATGGCGTCATGTCACCCTGTGTGGGAATGGCGTCGAGTCGCCGTGTGGGAATGGCATCGAGTTGCCCCATGTGGGATTGGCGTCGAGTTGCCCCGTATGGGAATGGCGTCATGTCACCCCGTGTGGGAATGGCGTCATGTCACCCCGTGTGGGAATGACGTCATGTCACCCCGTGTGGGATTGGCGTCGAGTCGCCCCGTGTGGGAATGGCGTCGAGTCGCCCCATGTGGGAATGGCGTCATGTCACCCCGTGTGGGAATGGCGTCATGTCACCCCGTGTGGGAATGGCATCGAGTTGCCCCATGTGGGATTGGCGTCGAGTTGCCCCGTATGGGAATGGCGTCATGTCACCCCGTGTGAGATTGGCGTCGAGTTGCCCCGTGTGGGAATGGCGTCGTGTCACCCCGTGTGGGATTGGCGTCGAGTTGCCCCGTATGGGAATGAGCTTTGTGTCGCTGCTTGATGTCTAATGTATATCTGGGTGGTGGCACAGAAGCAGTTGTGTAGCACTGATGTAACAGAGCAAGTTTAGCTCTTGACCTTGGAGTCGTGCCGTAGGGTGGGGTAGCGTATTATCCAGACTGAGCCGTGCGCTGATTGCTGTTGTTGATGAGATGTTGAGCAGCAGCTGGTGTCTATATTAGCGTGCTGTAATTAGCTCATACTGATGAATACGGTGGGATATTCCCCCCTCCCCAATCCCAGCTATCAAAATGACCATTTCAGTCATTAGAGTGTGATATGCAAGGACAGATTCCTGCCCGACGGAAATATGCAAAGCTTTCTGGAAATGTCAAGCTCAGGAATGTTGGTCCGTGCTAAACACGCTGTTCGTTCATGAATAATGCAAACTCAGAGCGACTCTGTCTCTGAGATCTGAAGTGTTCGACATGCCCTCTGTGAGTCAGTTCTCGTGCCTGATCATGGTGAGGTGTTGGTGGAGAAAACGTTACTGTCGCTGAGTGTTGAGTTGCATGACAGCTGGGATTTGTGATTCTCTCCCAGGATTCAGAGCGGAGAATTGAAACTCCATGGGTTGTGCTCCGGACGTGAACCGCTCTTAATAAAGCACTCTATCATGCAGCATGTTGTCACCTCCACGAGGCCTTTTACCATTGACCAATTAAAGGGTTAGTTCACCCAAAAATGACTCACTCTCATGTCGTTCCAAGCCCGTAAAACCTCCGTTCATATTTATTTTACACTGCACATGCATTTAACCCAAAGATCTGAGTTGTTTGTCATGATTTTGATGAATCTGTGACTTTATTTGTGTGGTTGAGCTGATGGGCTGAGAGCGATTAGTGTGGTTAATGCCTCTGAGAGATGAGCTCATTTCCTGCTCACGCCCTCCGTCCGTATGTGTGTGTTAACTGAGTATGACTGATCATCATTGCATCAATATTCCATTATATCAGCTCATGTTTTAAAGGAACAGTTCACCTAGAAATCATCAATCATTTACTCTCAAACCCATATGAGTTCAACAGGGTGAAAAATGATGCCAGAATAAGAAAATGACTGAAGAGTGGTAGGGCTGCCGCGGTTATGGAATTTCCCTTGCGGTAATGTTGAGTGGCTCAATAGCGCGATATGCGGTATTACCGCCATTTATTTATTTAATTTATATGTATTTGTTGCTGTATAAATAAAGTTTACGATGTGGACAAAAACCAGGACATTTTCAGTAAACAATGTAACCGAAACTAAACAGCGTCTACAGTATATGCGCATTGAAAGACTTTCACTCAGTGCGCATATTGTTATGACAACGGACTTTGAGCGAGTCATTGAACCGTTCATTCAACGAACACGTTTAAAAAAGCCGATTCATTAAAAGAGATGTAATGAAACAAGATGTTAATTATTTTTTAACTTTGAGATTCAACTTTTCAAGGCTCAGCTGAGCAGCAATGCGTCGCATGGGCAACGCTGAAGCTGATGCTTCACTTATTAGAGACCAATATAGCATTGATTCAATGCGTGACTCACTGATTTTATTTCCCCGCGGCTTGTGGGGAAAATACCCGTGAAAAGAACGTTAAAATGATAATGCGACAAATATTTCGCTTCCCTTTGACATGACAAGCTTTTCACGACTTCAAAGACAGACGCAGGTAATTGCGCGCGCTCTGCTGATCTCTCTCATTCACTGTCTGTTTGAAGCCTGTAGGCTACATATCACCATGATAAACAGTCTTGTTATCATTATGAACTTGTTTAACATTCAATACACATGTATTTAGTTCAAAACGAGAAGGGTATAGCCTTATAAAAAAAATAAATAAAAAAAAACATGAATATCGCGGTTGCTGCGGTTACGTGCAATCCTCTGCGGTTGACTTGTCAGAAGCGCGGTACTACAATATTGCGGTTATCGCGACAGCCCTAAAGAGTGGTTTGGTAAGGACAGAGTCACTTTCTTTTCTGTCCAACAGAGTGTTACTTCACTATACTATTCTCAAAATCTATTCAAATTTTGAATGAGCTTTTATTTTATATTTTCTGTTTTCATTTGGATTTTTGTTTAAGTATTAAACTGTAGTATTTAAACGTATGTATTTTTAGTTAGTTTAATTTCCATTTTAGTTTAGATATTAACTGGAAAAACATGGTTTGTGAAAGTGACTTAACTCTTTTCAAACCCTCCCTCAGAAGACATCTTACACGCTCCTGTCCTTCAAACAAAATGCCAGATTTCCCAGAGAGTGTTTAATCTGCTGAAGAAGTAATTAAAATCTGATTGGTCCGTGACTCCCTCTTGACCTTGAGACTCATTATTGGCATCGATCTGCCCTTCAGTGTCTCCCGGCGGCGTTTCAGGACACGTCACTCACGGGTCTCAGGTGCACCTGATTTCAGGCTTTGAGTTTTGATTTGTTCCATCAGATTGATGCCTGTCAATGTCAACATTGTCATTTTCATCTCTGATAAAGCCCAGAAATTGAGCATTGATCCATTCGAGAGATGGATCCGTGGTGACAAACGTCTCCAATTCAAAGCTTTGGAAAAAAAAAAACACAGCTTTTTGACTTATTTAGAATAGTTTTAGATGGATTTTAGATGCATGTACACTGTAAAAAATATTTTCAAGATTTGTTATCACAACATTTTTTTCTTTTGTCAGATCAACTTAAATAATTTATTTAGTTCAGATAACTTATTATTTTAAGTTTCTGATGATTAAATCAATCTCCTTCATTGTATTAACTCACTTTTTCCAGTTCATTCAACTTAAAATTTTAAGGCAACCAGGTTACTTTTTTTAAGTTAAACCAACAATATTTTTTACAGTGTAGCAGACTCTCCTTTTGAGGCCATTACATAAAAAATATGCATATATGTAGTGTGTGTGCTTACAGTATATATAGTTTGTCTACGTTGAGGTAATACTATTTGTGGTGATTTGAACACTCTGCTGACTCAGCGTCTCTGTTTTCTTAATGTTCATTATGGTCCTGAATGCCAAAGTCAGCACAAAGTTGAGGTTACTCCTCTCTAGTTCCACTTGAAACTCTTGAACCATCACAGCATCATTAACAGACGGGTGAAGACACGTCCCCTGAGCTTTAGACTATTGTTCTGTTAATTAGTTTCAAATTAATTCCAGGTCAGTGCTCTGAGGCAATCAAACACCTTTCCAATATTCTGTTGCTGTTGTGTGTTTTTGCGATCGATTTTTAAACGGAGGTGTGAAGGGCCGAGAGGAATAACGATGACTGGAGTGTGTGTCTGGAGGAGACTCGAGATACACGGCTGCCAGCAATTTCCGTGTTAGAGTTGGTAAGTTTGATTCATTTCTGTGAATCAATCCAGTTGTCAACTGATTGAAAACTGATTTATTTTTGTCTTCACTCAAACATATTAATTTCTGTCTCATATATATGACGTATGCAGCCTTCAAATGCGACCTCCGGGGGTCAATCGATTAAAAAATGAACTAATTAATCACATTTTTAATCAAAAAATAATGAAAATGAAAAATATAATGAAATGAAATTTTCATTATATTTTATGAAAAATAATTTTCACCTATTTTTAATATATTTTTATATTTATATTTACTGTATTTTTTATCATTTATATTTATTTTAGGGCTGTGCAAAAATTAATTGCGATTAATCGCATCCAAAATAAAAGTCTGTGTTTACATAATATATTTGTGTGTGCTGTGTATAATTATTTTGTATATATAAATACATATGCATGTATATATTTAAGAATTATTTGCGCTTAAATTCTGTATATATATATATATATATATATATATATATAAACAAAATCTATATTATAGAAATATAAATATTTTATATATGAATAACACATTTTCTTAAATTTATGCATGCATGTGTGTGTATTTATATATACAAAATAATATATACAGCACACTCAAATATATTTTGTAAACACAGACTTTTATTTTGAATGCGATTAATCGCAATTAATTTTTGCACAGCCCTAATTTATTTATGTTATATTTATATCTTTATATTTTTAGAAACAAAAAAAAGACATTTATATATTTTATATATATTTTATATATATATATATATATATATAAAGATAGATAGATAGATAGATAGATAGATAGATAGATAGATAGATAGATAGATAGATAGATAGATAGATAGATAGATAGATAGATAGATAGATAGATAGATAGATATTTGATCTAACAGGTAGGAAATAAACAGAAATTGTGTAAATTAAAAACACTTAAACACATAAATTATACATTTTATACAGAGTAATCCTTATTAAAGCTACAAAGGATATTTAGTCAAGAACACTGAGTGATTTTCTCTGTATTTTGTTCTTTGATTTACATTAATGACAGACATCACAGCAGCAGATTTATTAGAGTCACGAGATAGCTTGAAGATAGCTTTCATTTTTGGCTGAACAATACTTTTGCTGTCATGTGTTGTCTTAGTTTTTTTGTAGTTTTCCCCATATGTAAATAACATTCAGTGTTAACCCGTAATTTTTACCTGAGGCAGACTTTTGAAGAATTGCTTTTCCCCTTTAATTAAGCGTTGTGTTTCACACTCACCGGGGAGTTCACAACAAATGCAAATTGTCTAGAATTCTTGAATATATTTGTTTAAATCTGTTTGCATGTCGAGCCTCTGTGCATAATTCTCCAAATCCAGTAAAATATTCATTCTCCATTTTATGCACATTGACAATGACAAACTTTTGTTCGGGGAATATCCTGCAAGGAGACGCCTTGATGAAGAGATTAATTTGATAAGTTGTGATTGGCTTTATTAATGCGTAGATTAACAGTCTGCACAATGTGTCTAATGAGCACTTCATGGCCCAGAATGATGAATGAATCCTCTTATGGTGTCAATTGAGGTTTTTTGCAGCTTAATAGGCGAGAAGCACAAAAGGCCAGGCGATTTATTTTGATTTTCGCCTCTATCTTTCGCCGTTCTGGCCGAATTAATGGATTGGCTCGTTAGCTAAACATGAACTTTGAGGGCAGAGCGAATGGTTAACGTGATAAATGGGATCTTCTCTTGTGTATGATATGAAAATGAATAGCGGCTTTGTTTCAAATCCTAGTGAGCTCCCTAACTGTCTGCTGTCTAAATGCTCTTTGAGGTGGTGACCATAGACCTCCATTATATGACTGACAGACAAGAACGGTTTGACCTAAAAATATCAAAATTGAAAATACTGTGGAAACAAAGACACCCATCTTGGATAAGCTAAAACATACCAAAAAATTATTTCAAAGTGCCTTTTCTTTCAGATGTTTCTTGTAATATTGTCATGGGAAAATAAAAATAACCCCAAATAAGAGTAAAAGCATAGAGCTATCAAATATAGCAGCTCAGATTTTTGCTCTTGTGAGCATCTAGAAATCTTTGAGTTCATGTTGACAGATGTGAGTGTCGTTCTAAATATTGTTGAGATCTCTTCTGAAACTCTAGAGGAGGCTTGTTTTTTCCTCAAGGGAAACATCTGAGGGACGGGAGACGGCCAGTTGAATCCCATGATTAAATGATGGAGATATGATCATTATCAGGAGATCTCATTAGTGAGTCCAGTCCATGACAGATGGACGACCGATAGCTTCTTTTCTCAAAACTCTTGTCTCAAAAGTCTCTCTGTTCAGGCTCTTCTCCTTTAAATGAGTTCTGAAAGAAGCTGATAGTTGTGGCTGGGTTAACAAATGAAGAGTTCAGATGCAAAAGCCTCTAAGTGCTATTTGAAATTTTCTTCTAGAATGATCATTTTTATCAAGCTTGTATATATAAGTTCAGTAATTTCACTTGAATGACAATTAATAGGTAATCTTCATTGCCATTTAAGTGAAATTACTGAAATTTAATATACAGGCGTGATAAAAAATATCATTCTAGAAGAAAATTTCAAATGGCACTTAGAGGCTTTTGTATCTGAACTCTTCAAATATAGATTTCTCGATTTTAATTGATTCTCATTTTTATGAACCAACACTGAACCAATCCGATCAATGTTTTCAGTTGATCCATGAACAAAACTTCACTAAACATTATTTGTAGCGCATCAATAAATCGCATTAAGATTTGTGCTTTGTTTCTTTTGATTTGAAAGCTTTCAAATTCTGTCAATAGTATGAAATTCCAACAATAAATGTAGCTTTGGCACTATTGGCAACTTGGTAAGTGTTCATTTTGAATCCTGTTTATAGAAGATAGGACTAGAACAGCCTCACTAATGGTTTTGATGGTGAACCAGCACCAAACCATCACTGGACCATGCTAGTCTAAGTTTGGATTGCTTGGTTCATTTGGTCCGGACCAAAAAAGACATTTAGTCTTGGTCCACTTAGTGTTCACATTGGCATTTTAACACAGAGCCTAAAGATACCATACCTAAAGACCTATGGGGATACGTTCACAGCCTGATTGGTCGGCTTTTATTATGTATATTTCATGATGGAACTTCCCAAACATCCAAAACAGTGCTGTTTTCTGGGATAAATTCGCTCGTTGTATGTGTTTAACTACATATGATGGTATGTTGACCAGCTGAGAACTCGTGAAGAGCTTATAAAATGTGTAAAGGAGTCAAAAACAGCGTCAAGAATCGCTCCGTCACACACACAAACGAAGATCTGCTGCGAGGAGACGTGTTTCTGATGCTGTACCGAACTGTAATAAGCTAGAAAAAAACAGCTATGCTTGAGCACTGTCCTTTTTAGGGTCTCATGTGACATCATGTCCTGTTTTTGGTTCGTTTAGATGTCGTTGGTCCATGTTGCGTTCATATTTTAGTCGAACCGCACCAGAGTTTGTTATTAGCCGATCTCATAAATGGTTGTTTTCCATGTCGGATCTCCACAGATCGAGGGTTTAAGAGCTTTGTGGTGTTGTTTTCTTTCTTCTTTTCTACCTGCGCGCTCACAATGGCAGTGACCCATTCCTATGGCAACGCGAGCATCTCTCAAGGTTGCCGTGAGCGATAGCGGTTCATGCAATCTCCTGTGAGCAGATAGGGCCGTTTTTACGGTTCACCCGCTGCCCTCGGGTGTTCACTGTGGGCCGTGCACTATCTCTTCTGTGTTGCTGATAAAGCAAATAGTGTTTTTGTGGAAGCCCCTGTTATATTGAATTATAGGTCAAGCAGTGACCTCGTACGGACAGGCAAGCCTTATTGATCTGTTTGAAGTTAAACTCAGAGGAGCTTATCCAGGTAAACAAGCCATTTCTACTGTGGTCATTTACTGTGTGCAAAAACAAAAAGGTTTTGTTCTATATTTAAAATCTGATTTATGCTTGAAAGCTGGTAAAAGGGATTTTTGCCTAAATCAAGTTTCACCACAAAATTAAGAGATTTATAATAGTTTTCATCATGACAATTTGGCACATTTGCCCCAGCTTTTCATTATTTATCATAATGTGATCTGATTATTCAGTCATTTTGTAATTGTTCTCAGTCGGAATTATTATTCAAGTTTCATTTCTGCAATACAAAAAAAAAATATTGCTTTTTACGTATACAATTTTGTAAAATATGTAAGTTCACCCTATCAATTTTAATAAATGCATCTTATTGTTAACTATTCATGCATGCATATTTTTTTTTCTTTTTTTAATGTCATTTTTGGAAACACTTCACTTACAGCCTTTATGTATGATTCATTATAAAGGTATTTATGTTGTAATGCATTATATCTTTTTATAAATAATTGTAAGCAA
>CM075874.1:31305557-31310557 GCA_038021265.1 Cyprinella venusta
CTTTCTATCTATCTAATCTATCTGTCTGTCTGTCTGTCTGTCTGTCTGTCTGTCTATCGTTCTATCGTTCTATCTATCGTTCTATCAACGTTCTTTCTATCTGTCTGCTGTTCTTTCTATCTATCGTTCAATCTTTCTTTCTATCTGTCTGTCTGTCGTTCTTTCTATCTGCCTGTCTGTCGTTCTTTCTATCTATCATTCTATCGTTCTTTCTATCTGTGTCTCTCTATCGTTGTCGGTCTGTCATTCTTTCTTTCTATCTATCTATCTATCTATCTATCTATCTATCTATCTATCTATCTATCTATCTATCTATCTATCTATCTATCTATCTATCTATCTATCTATCTATCTATCTATCTATCTATCTATCTATCTATCTATCCATCCATCCATCCATCCATCCATCCATCCATCCATCCATCCATCCATCCATCCATCCATCCATCCATCCATCCATCCATCCATCGTTCTATCTATCCATCTATCTATCTATCTGTCTGTCTGTCTGTCTGTCTGTCTGTCTGTCTGTCTGTCTGTCCGTCCGTCCGTCCGTCCGTCCGTCCGTCCATCCATCCATCCATCCATCCATCCATCCATCCGTTCTATATGTAGTTCTATCCGTGCTATCTTTCGTTCAATCTGTCCATTGTTCTGTAATTCTATTGTTCTGTCTATCATTCTACATATCTGTCATTCTACATACAGTAACTTTCTATCTGTTTTTTCTTTCTATTGTTCTTTCGTTCAATGCAGATTTCAATCAGAATTGAAATTCTATGTCAGAATTCTGTCATTCTGTCGTTCTATCATTTTTTCTATCATTCTATTGTTCTATCTTTTTTTGCAAATTTCAGTCAGAATTGGACATAATATTTTAGAGCAATGCAGAGAACGATTATTATAGTGTTGTGGGCTAGAAAAACATGCACGTGTATGGTATTTGTAATCCACAGAAATTAAGATGAACAATATTTCAGCCCATTAAATATAGAGGGAGACCATAAAATTTCATAATCAGCCTCTAAATAATAGTGTAAATTCATCCTCAATAAATACAGATGGAGCAAAATCAAAATAATCCTGTTCAGGGAAGACACGTGATCTGCATGAGTGTTTCGAGATGAGTTTGATCGGAAGGCTGCGTTGTTGAGAAACACGTCCTGGTGGAATTAATGCTGGAGTGAGTCCTGATCCTAACATCCATTACACGGCCAGCAACAGCGAGGAACTCTGCCAATTTTGTCATTAATACCAAGCAACCTTTTGCCTTCTTTTTTCTTGTCCTTTTCCATCCAATTTCTATAAAAAGTAAGTGTAGCATTCCCGTTAAGCACATTTTGGGGCAGACTCATCACAGAGACTCACTAGTAGCCTAGACTTGTTGTTTAGCGCTCTGTTACCGGTAGGCGTGGCCTCCTAGGGAAGCGAAGCAAGTGCATTCTGGGAGTTGTTGTCTTTCATCCACATAAGCCAAAATACATTTTCTGGCTTTTCTCAGTCTAGAAAGCTCCAAATTCAAAAATAATTTCACATTTCTTCTACATAAATGACCCATTTGAAATACACATTCATCTTTCCAGGAGTGAAGTATCCCTTTCAGTCTTTTCTCTCGCTTCCGACTGTATGTTGTAAAATGCAGCAGTCTCTATCTGTTGTACGTTCATGCATGATATATGTGATGGTGTGTGACAGCTGAGGAGAACACGGGTGTTTCAGCCTTCTGTTCATTTTTACTCATCACAGCCGGGATTATAGTTTTCATTCAGCTGAGGTTTGGATCCGTAACTGAGCAAACTTTCATCAGAGTAGACAGTAAATTTGATTTGAGATCGACTGGAAGGCTGTAGTCCGTTCAGTAAGTCATGTTGTGTTCAGTAATGATCATTTTTATGTCTCTTTTTCTGTAAAGAATATCTTGTCAAATAATGAGTCAACAAGGACATGTTGAAATCCGTTGTTGTAGGTATTGTGCAGTAAGCAAACTACATAACTAGTATGAGTAGTGACCATAAACTCTCTAGTTACAGATACCAACTTTGTCTTTTCCTCTAAACTAACTTTTCTGTGTAACTCTCTGTTGGAAAGCCGTTGGATTCTTTCTTTTCTCACTGAATATTGTCTAAAAGCATGTTTTCACTACATCACCCGGCCCTAAACTTCTATACTAGCGAACTAGAACATTATCAGACTTCCTATCTACATGGCTTGTTTGGTTTGGATTTCCTCTTTACTCTCTATTCTGTTTTCCCAATGGATTCTTAAATATGAAGGATTGTTTCTCCGCTTTAGAGGTTTTAGCTCTTTTGCTGGAGTCAGTGTCATCTATTTTGCTGTACCGTTCCTGACAGCCGCCCTGAATAACGCCATCGGCTACCTCTGCCATGACAAACCGCACACACTCGCCGATACATTACATTACAGCTCGGCGTGTTCATTTAAATCATACAACTCCATTCGTTCCAGCTCTGTAAATGATTTACAGATCAGACCAGTTATATATTCTGTCGAAACAGGAAGCATGTGGCGCATAAATGAGCCGATTGGGCCCTAAAATCAAATGAGTTCAGATTTATTTATTTATAACAATAAATAACTAGGGCTTGGCAATGATTTATCGTGATTAATTGTATTCAAATTAAAAGTTTGTGTTTACATAATATATGTGTGTATAATTATTTTGCATATATAAATCCAAACACATGCATGTATATATTTAAGAAATATTTACATGTATATATATTTATACATAATTTATATTAAATATAAATATTAATATTTTATATATTAGTAACACATTTTTCTTAAATATATACATGCATGTGTGTGAATTTTGAAACACACAAACACAAACTTTTATTTTGGATGCGATTAAACATGATTAATCGTTGCCCAGCCCTAAATATACCATAAAATAAATATCTCATGTAGTTGTTTGTTTGGTCTTATTTGATCTTATGAATTTCTTTATTAATTTTATTATTTATTTATTTAATCTTATATTTAATCCTATTTATTTATTCAATATTATTTATTCTTATTGTATCTATTTAATCCTGTTTATTTGTTCTTATTTATTTATGTAATGTTATTTTGTTCTTTTTTTATTTTATCTTAATCGTATTTATTTTATCTTCATTCATGTTTTATACATATAATCTTATGTTATCTTATTTAATTATTGTATTATTTAATCTTTTTTATTTATTTAATCTTATTTATACTTTTTATTTAATCTTATTTTATCCGAGTTATTTAATCTTATTTATTTATGTAATCTTAACTTTATCTTGTTTTATCCTTTTAAATCCTATTAACGATATCTTATATTTCTTATAATGTATTTTCTGATTGTGAAGTGTGTTCTTTACGGTTCTTCTGAGCCATACGTTGTTGAGAGCATCAGACGTGCTCGTGTCCTCTTTCTGAATCATGAATGTCCCGTGAATCTGAGCGCATCCCACGCGTTCAACGGTAAAATAATAATGTGGCGTCTGGCACATGAAAAGCCAGGTTTGTTTCGAAGCGCTCCTGATGCGTTTGTGATGGCAGAATGCTGCCGTCTTCCAGATGAAGCTTTGATGGAGAGATAGTCGAGTCAGATATTGATGTCGGAGCGCTACTTAGACTATTAAACACAAACTCCAAGCACATTAGTGTCTGCCGCTTTAGTTACACCAGCTTTATGTGTTCGATGTGGAGCTAACAGTGAAAAACAACACAGTGTCTTTGTGTTTTTGGCAGTGTAACAAATAACCACTGAGCATTGATATCAAGCTTGCGGTTTCCATTAAGTGCTCTGAGATCCCACACCCGTGCTGAAGATGCAGTAAATCAGTCCGTGTTGATTGAACATCGGAAGGTAAATGTTATGTCTGGGTTAGTTTGCTGATTAATTGCTGCCGCCATGCCTTCGTTACACAGTCCTGGGCCTGTTAGCAACTGGTGCATTTTTTAAAGAAAGGTGCTTGCTTATGCAAACTTGCTTCTCTGATGCGATGGGGTTGCTATAGGTGGTTGCTAAGGTGTTACTAGGTGAATGCTTTCTGTCGGAAGTCACAAAAGTCCTGCACCCTGTGTCTCTGTAGATCTGGCTTGTGTCCCTCTTTCAGTGTAAGTCGGTGGGTGTTATTGTTAAGCAAGTGATTCATGTATTTATTTGATTTGTTTGTGATATTATTTATTTTTATTTTTTATTGAATTATTTAAATCGTTTTATTTGTTTATTTTTCTTATTTTTTTTCCAATTACTTTATTAGTTATTTTTTTCTAATTTGTATATATATGTAGGCCTATATAATTTTGATGTATTTATTTAAATTTTCTATTTATTTTTCTTATTTGTTTATTTATTAACTTATTTGCTTCTTTATTATTATTTTTTATTTATTGTTTATTTATGTTTGATTTATTTATTTTTCTAAATATTTTATTTTTAAAATACTTTTTATTTATTTTTCTAATTTATTTATTTTCTGATTTATTTATTTATTTTCTGATTTATTTGTTAATTTTCTAATATTTTCTAATATTTGTTTATTTATTAACTTATTTGCTTCTTTATTATCATTTTTTTATTTATTGTTTATTTATGTTTGATTTATTTATTTTTCTAAATCTTTTATTTTTAAAATACTTTTTATTTATTTTTCTAATTTATTTATTTTCTGATTTATTTATTAATTTTCTGATTTATTTGTTAATTTTCTAATTTATGTATTTGCATAGATAGATAGATAGATAGACAGACAGACAGACAGACAGACAGACAGACAGATATTTAGACAGACATATTTATGTAAAAGAAAAGCTGACTCCTCTTCAGATTGAAGCTGTTTAACTGTTAAACCGAAACTGAAGTCAAATGCCATGCAGTCGGTCGAGCTAAATGGCATTTTTTTCCTCCTGACAGGCATTTGAAACATGAACATGCAAGTGACCTTTTTAAAAGTGAGCCGAAACAGGGGCTTCAGTGGTGTGAGACGGCCCTGAACCGCCAG